>CAXHJY010000705.1:65000-75000 GCA_964016885.1 Eledone cirrhosa
CCACATTCTATATACTCTTCTCAGAACTATGAAATTAAACGTACCATCATTGAAACATACTGATGTGTATATATATATATATATATATATAGAATTCACATGAATCAAAGTTCTGTTCAAACCATTTATTAGATTACAATTGTTTCATCCAAACAGAACTTTGATTCCTGTGAATTCTATATAACTGCTCTGTAGAACAACTGATGTTATTACATTGAGCTATTTATCTTACTGGTAATAATGTAGTAATAAATTACTGTCTTTCACTGTTTAGGGTTTAAAATATATATATCTATAAAAAAGTTTTAGTATATACATAACCATAAATAGTATCCTTAATACTACATACATATATATATATAGTGAAAAATTAAACGGGAACAAAACAGAGAGGCAGTACGAACAAAGGTTTATTAGTTTCACGCTCTTGAGAGTGGGGTGGTGGTGGGGAATATATGAGTGTGTGTGTGTGTATGTGTGTGTGTATGTGTATAATAATTGTTTCTACTTTAGGCACTAGGCCAGCAATTAACCAATGCATTACTGGTACTTTATTTTATCGACCCCGTAAGGATGAAAGGCAAAGTCAACCTCGGCGGGATTTGAACTCAGAACGTAAAGGGACGTAACTATGCTGGAAAGCATGGCGTCCGACTCTCTACCGATACTGCCAATCCACCGCCCTATGTATATATAAATGAATTCACGAGTGAAATCAAATTTTGTTTATATATATATATATTATATACATATATATACACAGACACACACACACACATATATACACACACATATATATATATATATATATATATATATATACTGTATATATATATTGGCAACATGACCCTCCAAAAGTATAACTATATATATATATATATATATATATATATATATATATATAAGAAGAAATTAAAAGATGGTTAAAGACACATATCATCCTGGGACGATATTTGCGTTCTCATCAGATAAAATGGTATGATGCCTAAAAAAACACTTGTAAACAGGAATATGTCCAGTCAACATATCTTGACGGCTTGTATATGTGAAGGTATGTATATTTCCTCTGATAATTTCAAATAGTTTTGCATAGATCTATATGATATACATACCAACACGCATATACATCCTATAAACGATCGTAAATGATGCATTTTTTTAATATAAGGAACTTGTTCTTTGTTTTCATTTCATTGTTTTTTTTATTTATATATATATATATATATATATATATATATATATATATATATATATATATATATATATTACACCAAGAAAAATAAAACGTCACCGTGAGAAGTTATTTATTTGCTATAACGTGTTTCTGTGACTATCATTTTAGTCTACATATGCTGGTTATAATATATATTGCTCAATCATATGCAATACTTTCATCACACTTGATTATTTTATTACACTATGGTGAGAAGCTTTCTTCTTTAAACATTTATTGGTGAGAAGCTTTCTTCTTTAAACATTCATTGGTGAGAAGCTTTCTTCTTAAAACATTCATTGGTGAGAAGCTTTCTTCTTTAAACATTCATTGGTAAGAAGCTTTCTTCTTTAAATATTCATTGGTGAGAAGCTTTCTTCTTTAAACATTCATTGGTGAGAAGCTTTCTTTTTTAAACATTCATCGGTGAGAAGCTTTCTTCTTTAAACATTCATTGGTGAGAAACTTTCTTCTTTAAACATTCATTGGTGAGAAGCTTTCTTCTTTAAACATTCATTGGTGAGAAGCTTTCTTCTTTAAACATTCATTCAGTATATACATAAAGGGAATACCTTCACTTATATATACATATATATACATATATATATACATCATCATCAGTGTGTGTGTGTGGGGTGTGTGTGTGTGTGTGTGTGTGTGTGTGTGTGTGTGTGTGTGTGTGTGTGTGTGTATGGCGGACAATATGCCTATACATATATATTAATATCTTTTTAACCTTCGAGTTCAAATCTCGCCGAGCTCAACTTTATCATTCCTCCATTCGGGATCAATAGAATAAAGTATTATTAAATTAAAGTTACGTCCCTTTACGATCTGAGTTCAAATCCCGCCGAGGTTGACTTTTGTTTTGCATCCTTACGGGGTCGATAAAATAAAATACCAGTAATGCACTGGGTAATTGCTGGCCTTGTGCCTAAAATAGACACAATTATTAAATTAAAGTCATTGATTTAATTGACTTTAAAATATCCTACCCCCGACCTTTTAAATTCTTCTGCCACAAGCAGAACATATTATTAGTTTTAATGGGTTAAAATAGCGACTGCCTCAGTTTCATCCATGTGACATTTACATGATGTTTTGTACAATGTTTTTTGTATGGTGTTCTGAAATCAAATATGGTTGATATTAAACGTAAACATCGAACGACAAAAGCAACGGCCATCTTTGTATATATGTATATGCTTGTATTTCCGTATGTATATTTATGTATAAATATATATATATATATATATATATATATATATATATATATATATATATATATATATATATATAAGTGTGTGTGTGTGTGGTGTGTGTGTGTGTGTGTGTGTATGTATGTGTGTGTGTGTGTGTGTGTGTGTGTGTGTGTGTGTGTGTGTGTGTGTGTGTGTGTGTGTGTGTGTGTGTGCGTGCCTGTGTGTGCGTGAGCGCGTTTGTCTATGCGTGAGTTTATCTATGTATGCATGCATATACTTATGTATATATATATACAACCCTTATCGAGTTCGCTTCGGATTTTAGTCTTTGTATTTGTTATTACAATATATATACATATATATATATATATATATATATATATATATATATATATATATATATATGAATATTATATATATATATATACATATACATATATATATATATATATACACACACATATATTTATATATATATTCATGTATCCAATATATTATAGATACATTTCACACACGAACGACCACACACGAGCATGCACACACACACACACATGCATATGTATATATATCATCTGCCTTCGTGAAATTACCAGTTAAAAACACATATAAGTAATATGATATATAATAAAAATTATATTTTCTAAAATATTCACCCATTTCGTGCAGCATACGACACATATAAATGACACAAGAGTCTCACACAGAAAAAGCCTCAAACAAAAATAAAATTTTAAAACAATTTTACAACACCAATAATAGCTGATACAACCACAGCCATTTCAAGAACGTTCACAACAACAACAACAACAACAACATCAACAACAACAGTAACATTAATAACAACACAACAAAACAAAAGAGTAACGAAAGCAACAGCAACAAAGATTTGAAATTTATATTGAAATGTTAATGTGAAATTCCTCGTGGAAAATCGCAGCATGGAAATGAGTAAATTTCATCTTATGTAAAATGCAAATGTAAAAAGTAAATGCAAATTTAATATGCAAATATATATCAAGTCAGCCAATTTTGTTTGCGTAAAACTTCCTAAAACTTTATAATACTTGAGAAAATGTAAGGTAAACAAATATGATAAAAAACAACTGATAGAAAAGCAAATAAATGAAAAAAAATAATGATGAATATATAAACGTATCAAAAAAATGTCGTTGAATTGTAAAATTTAAATTGCACAATGTAATTATGATAAAGATAGAAAATTATAATGATAATAACAATAATAATAGTAATATTAGTAACAGAAATGATAATATAAATAATAATAATAATAATAATTGTTTCTACTTTTGGCACAGGGCCAGCAAATACCCAGTACATTACTGGTACTTTATTTTATCGACCCCGTAAGGATGAAAGGCAAAGTTAACATCGGCGGGATTTGAACTCATAATGGTAAGGGCTATATATAATTATATACGTCAAAGTATAGCGTCCGACTCTCTACCGATAATGCCAATCCACATAATAATGCTTTCTTTATTAGCCACAAGGGTTTACAGAAAGTGAGACATTAAGGACAGTACAGGACAATACAGGACGGTACAAATGGGCATTTCTGCGTGTAAAAAAAAAAAAAAAAAAAAACAGAGGATGTAACCAAAAAAAAGAACAATTAAAAATTCCCCAATAGGAGGGAGGATTCCGAGGGATGATTCCGAGGGACATTCGTGGAGAAAGCCCATTAAAAAAGCCACGGTGACCCTGACCACCAGGGCAAATGACCTCTCCCACTTTTCCACCTTCAATTTACAGGCACATACTCAGAGTAGGTCATTCCCTCGGGCGATTCTTGCCTCTCGCAATAATAATAATTGTTTCTACATTAGGCACAAGGCCAGCAATTATCCCAGTGTATGACTGGTGCTTTATTTTATCGGCCCCGTAAGGATGAAAGGCAAAGTTAACCTCTGCGGGATTTGAACTCAGACCATAAATAGGGACGTAACTCTTTGCTGCAAAGCATGGCGTCCGACCCTCTACCAATACTTCCAATCCCCCGCCAATCTCTCAATAATAATAATAATAATAATAATAATAATAATTAAAATGGGAGTTAAAAAGGATTTGGAACTGCCATGAAATCAAGGTCGTCCCGATTGTCATAGGCGCACGAGGTACTATCTCAAAGACTTTCCAAGGATGGTTAGAGAATATTAGTCCAGCCCCGCTTTCACTTCAAAAGGCATGTTTGCTGTGAATGACAATTGTATAGAGAGGCGTGTGACGTATTTTTCTAATTTTCTTCAACTACCAAACGAATCTCTATGCAACGTTGTCAAATCATATTTTCGTTGCATTGTGAATATTGTTGCTTATATGTAGCTCAATTATACCGCGTAATGTAATAATTGTTTGTACTTTAGGCACAAGGCCAGCAATTACCCAGTGCATTACTGGTACTTTAGTTTATCGACCCCGTAAGGATGAAAGGCAAAGTTAACCTCGGCGGGGTTCGAACTCAGAATGGCAAGGGACGTAACTCTGTGCGTCAAAGCATAGCGTCCGACCCTCTACCGATACTGCCAATCCACCACGTAATATAATAATGCTCCGCCATATTAGATTCACCGCTATACGTACTCAAACATCTGGGAAGCAGAGTATAACGAGGGACCTCTCAATTTGTATATGTGTGTGTACGTGTGTGTGTATGAGCATGTGTATGTGATCAAACGCATATGCGAGTAAACATGCATAGACATAGGAATGCACACATACACACATGCACACACACACACACACATATATATATATGCGTGTGTGTGTGTATGTATATATGTATATGTGTGTATATATATATATATATATATATATATATATATATATATATATATATATATATATATATATATATATATTATTTACGTATTTATATATATATGTGTGTTTGTGTGTATGTGTGTATGTCTATGTGTCTATCTATCTATCTCTCTCTAGATCTAGCTGTCGTCTGTTCTACAGTGTGGATGTCATTCACTTCGCACAGAAGTTTTGTTCAAATTTATTGAGGAAATTTTGTGAGTTCAAACTTAATTTTGATACAATTGTGTAGCTTGACCCTCCGTCTGAACTGTCAGGCGGTGGGTCAGCTCATCTTTACCCCTCCTAGAGGTGAAAAACCTGTTTTAAAAAATTTTGTGTAAAAAATTTCAATCGTCTAACAGAAATGTTAAACGCAGCGAACGAAAATAGTGGTGGGGGGACAGCGGTAAGAGTTGTAAGCTCGCACGCTTTAGTCCTCCCTTCCTTCCCAACTAACGTCATAGAGAAGGAAGGAAAAATGAAAATAAAAACGGACGAATCTGCGGAGGAAAAAAAATTAAATGACGAAAACAACGAAAAAAAAAAATTTGAAAAATTGCATGACAATACTAATAACACAAACAAAGACACAACAAACAAAAAAATAACAGTTGAAAATAACATAATATCAGAAAACAAAGCAGACGACAAGATTTCTTTTGCACAGAAAACAAAGAAATCTTTGACTTATATAGCGGAAAACATTTCAGATGTGGTACGAAGGATCACGGACGCAAAACAATACATAAGTGAAGGTGAGAATGGTATTTTATTGGTAAAAATGCCTCAAGAATTCACGAAAGACATTGAAAGCCGAACGGTCAAGTTTCGGACCATCAACATAGTACAAAAAAACCTGAACAGCCTTCTCAAGCAGATATCAAAACAGTACTCGCAGAAGTACTGAATGAAACAACTTTCATAAGAAAAGACAGACTGTATGGAAGCCTAGCAATTATCATGAAGAACGAATCGGCGGCAAAAAAATGTGCTTTGTCACCGATTCGTTCGAAAAATTTCACCTTTTATCCATCTTATATGGGAAAAAAAACTCAACGCATATGGCTGGATGCAATGATGCCAGATGTGGACTACTGCTGGCTCATAGCTGGCTTCATCGATCCAGTGAATGACAACGTGATTTCCATTGGGAAAACCACAGGCAATGCGTTCAGTGGAACAGGTATAGAGCTGGTAGTACAAATGAAGCCTGAACGCATCGCCCAAATACCCGACAGAATCCTATTAGAGGACCACGGGTATATAAACATTAGCGTGGAGGGGAGAAGGCCGTCCTGCCATATCTGTGCAGGCAGAGGGCACCTGAAGGCCGCTTGTCCCCAACTCAACAAAAAGAAAACCCTGCTACCAACACCAGCTCCACCACCACCACCACAACAGATAAACAAACAACAAAACTCAGTCCCACCCAACCCGTCCCTCAGTAACACCACAACACCACCACAACACAAACAGTCACAACACATTACCCCAAAACAAAATACAGGCCCACCCAACCTCTCACTCAATAAAACAACACAACCACCGCAGACACAACACACAACACAGTCTAACATAGTGACATCCATCTCCCCCACAAAGAAAACCAACACGGAAACATTACCAGCAAACATACCTCTTCCCTCCAACACTGAAGATAACCCAACGAATTCGGAGGAAGAAACGGAGTCCTTCAGACAGATTAAAAGGAAAAAAAGAAAACATGTGCAAAACACACAAGGACAAACAACCCCCACCCAAATCGCAACACAATCTAACAAAACAGAAAACACCCCTCCAGCAACAAACAAAACCAAACCTGCCCCTCCCCTCTTCGAAACACTCACACCATCGGAAAAAAAGACATTACACTATACTTACATCAACAGAAACAATAATAAATTAAATGAACTCATATACAATAATCCTTCGGTACAAACCGAAGGTGTAAACTTTGTTTCATCAGAAAACCACCCACATTTAAAACTAATAAAAATCCCAATGAACCTCTACCAAAAACTAAAAAAGGATTTTAAGGAGGACGTAGGACCACCCTCTGTCAAACCCATAAACCGCGTCCTACTAAAAAGCTTTCCCCCTCCCCTTCCCCTCCCCAACACAACTCCAAACACCCCAACCCCACCACACACCGACGACCCCACACCACCACAAGACACCCCTTCACCCAACACCCCCGACCCCATGGAAGTCGTGCAACCCGAACCCCGGGAAGCGGAAAGGTAGGTCTCTACACTCTCCTTTGGCTCTGCCGCCCACATGGATGTGTTAAGAGTAGGATGTTTGAATGCACGTGGCCTGGGCTCAACTTGGAAGCAAGCAAAGCTTCTAAATGACCTCAGGTCATGTAGTATAAATGTAATGGTTATCTGTGAGACTCGAATCAGCGTCATGCGGCAGCTGGCCCCCACCTTCGATGACTTTGAGGTGCATGCATCTCTCTGTCAACCTGGAGGTGGGGGTGGGGTTGTCGTGCTGCTGCAAAAACACCTGGGTCTTGCCGTACAGGTTGTGCACTCGGACCCGGAGGGTCGTTTGTTGGTGCTAGACGTTGGCAGTAGTGAAAGTGCGGCCTTGAGACTGGTCGCCGTCTACTCCCCTTTCGGAGCTGAACGGCCCGACTTCTTCCAGCGTTTGGAGACTTTTCTGGGAACGTCGCGTTCCCTGCTTCTAGCGGGGGATTGGAATGACATCCTAGATGCACGTTGGGACTATGCAGGAGCATGTCCTAATAGAGGGGGGTGTAACAGCCTCAAGGGGTTACTCGACCGTTTTAACTTGGTCGATAGATATCGACTAGATTTTCCAACTGTGCCTACCTGGACTTGGAGAAACCACAGTGGTCAATCTAGATCGTACTTAGATAGATTCTTAGTTAGAAGTAAGGATAGGGACATATTAAGCTGTCCAGAAATGCGCACGGTTGGCTACACGGATCACAAATTAGTGACCTGCGTGGTCAATCTCGAGAAAACACATAGACAGGGTCCCGGTTACTGGAAACTTAATTTGTCTTTACCGGCAAAAGAGACTTACAGAAACCGGATTAGCAGATTAGTTAAGGAGAGGTTGACGGGTGCAATCGTCAACAACCGATGGTGGGCATCTCTCAAAAGAGAGATTAGAACAGAATCAATAAGTTATAGCAAGATGTTAGCTGCCAATAGGAATAGAAACGAGAAAGAATTAACAGGTAAATTAGAAGAGGCAATCAAGAGCGAAGATGTGGCCAGAGTGCTGGCATCGAGGACGGCCTTGAACCAGTTTTTCGATGCAAAGCATGAAGGCTGCGTCATTCGAAGTAAAATACGTGCTCTAGGTAATGAGGGGGCCAAAGCCGTTGGATGGGCCCGCGTGACAGAAGCTAAAAGTGGAAATCGATCCACCATCCGGTCGTTGCAAGACGAAGATGGACGAGTGATCCGGGAGCCTAAGCAGATGTGCGAGGCCTTTCAAAAGCACTTTGCCCGATTGTTCGGGGGAGGCGAGGGTCCGGGCCGGGGCGTGGATTTCGGTCCATACCTCGACGGCCTGCCGCGTCTCTCGAACAAAGAGGCAGAGTCCTGCGAGGGACCAATCTCGGCTGATGAGATCGGAGATGCGCTGAGCCAATGCAGCAGACGCAAATCTCCAGGTCTCGATGGTATACCTTACGAACTTTATTTAGCAATGCCGGTCTTCTTCTCCGAACTCCTCGAAGCGGTCTACTGCAATTGGCAGCAGAACGGGAGAATTCCTTGTTCTGTAGCCAAGGGCGTAGTCACGCTGGTGAGGAAGGACGAGAACAAGGGGGATAGTATAAATAATTTTCGGCCCATAACCCTGCTAAACACAGAGTTAAAGATTTTGGCCAAGGTGTTAGCAAAGAGGTTGGCGCTTGTCGTGGGTGGCCTGGTGGGAGATGCGCAGACATGTGCTATCCCATCCAGGTCCATTCACGATAACCTCCACCTCATGCGATACATCATAGAGAGGGTTGGCAACAAACCCGGCTTCGGTGGGGCCCTGATCAACTTGGATCAGTCTAAGGCCTTCGATAGGGTCGACCATGGTTACCTGGATGCGGTGCTAGCGGCGGCTGGGTTCGGTCCTGTTTTCAGAGGCTGGATCACTGCCCTACATAGCAACCACATCTGTTCTAGGATCAAGGTGAACGGCTACCTTTCGAAGCCGTTCGAAATCACACGATCCATTCGACAGGGGTGCCCTCTCTCCTCCCTTCTGTACGTATTGACTCTCGAGCCTTTACTGAGGAAGTTGGAGTTGTTGCAGGGTATCCCCCTGGAACCAGGATTGAGCAAAGCGGTGTCGGCCTACGCCGATGACGTAACAGTAATGGTATCAACCGACTCGGAGATCGAGGCGATCGGTACCTTACTGGAGGAGTACGAAAGGTTGTCAGGAGCGAAACTGAACCGGGAAAAATCCATCGGGCTGCAACTCGGAACGTGGAGAGGCAAACCGATGCCTCCTGACGGTGTCGTCGGACACTGGACGGAGGGCCCGGTAAAGTTGCTTGGGGTCTGGTTTGGACCGGACCTCCAGGTGGAAAAGAACTGGAACGAGGTTACGAACAAGGTGTTTGCACTAACCCAGAAATGGGCCAAGTGTAAGCTGTCCCTAAAAGGCCGGGCGGAGGTGGCGAACATTTACATAGCGTCCGTCACTTACTACCGCCTGACTGTCGTGCCTTGCCCTAAGGAAACACTCACCACCATGGAACGCATGCTCTTCCAATTTCTTT
>CAXHJY010000705.1:80000-82730 GCA_964016885.1 Eledone cirrhosa
GTTCAAGAGAGGGCTAAAGGCTTTAAATGTGTGCTTTTTCGATATTTATGGCACTGGGGCATTTTCCCCTCAACTAAAACGGAGATGGCATCTTCCTCAATTGTTGATCCTGTCCGAGATTTCCCAACTCTCTCTGGCCACATTTGTACCTGAACAGGGAGATAAAGATCGTAAAACGAAGTCATACCACATAAAATTATATACATATATATATATTGATGTTGCAAGTTTTAGTGTTTTGTTTATTTGTATTGTTGTGTTTGGTTTCGGGTGTTGATTTTGGACTTTTCGTGTTGGCAGTAGCACCTTCTTTGTACTTGGCTTGTTTAAGAGAGGGCTAAAGGCTTTAAATGTGTGCTTTTTCGATATTTATGGCACTGAGGTCTCTTCCCCTCCACTAAAACGGAGATGACATCTTCCTCAATGGTTGATCCTGTCCGGGATTTTCACAACTCACTCTAGCCACATTTGTACCTGAACAGGGAGATAAAGATCGTAAAACGAAGTCATACCACATAAAATTATATAAATATATATATATTATCCTATATAAATCAAAATTATTTGAAACGAAATAAAAAGTAAAATGCCAAAGTATAGTTTATATACCAGACAGAAACACACACACACACACGGATAGCCAGTTCTAGAGTTATATACACACACATACACATGACATACACTCACAGACACCCACACACACACTCACTGATAGACAGATCAGTTTTACAGACACACACAGACACACACAGACACTCACATCAGATAACACTCACATACACCCACATACACACAGTGCTAGGCATAAACACACACAAATAAACACACATATAGGTACAGACATGCGTATATACATCGACACAGGCGAAAATAATCACACACACACACACACCACTAGTCATACACACACACACACATTACTAGTCATTCACACACACAGCTAGACATATACACACACACTGCTAGACATATACACACACACACTGCTAGACATACACACACACACACACACATACATACTCATACAGACATGCATATATACACCGCAGTGCTCTGCTACAAACAAACACATGTATGCACACAGACGAAACTAATCACACACATAGACATACACGCTGATAGACATACACACACACACAAATAAACACACATACACCCCACCCACCCCACACACATACAGATATACACATATACACACATACACACATACACATACACACACATACACACATACACATACAGACATGCATATATACATCGCAGTGCCCAGCTACAAACAAACACAACTGAACAGACATATTGAAACTTTATAATTCTATATAATCATAAAGTATTTTAAAAGAAAAATATGACAAAGAAAGGAGTAAACGCAAGTGTGAAACAGAATCGGAGAAAAATACGGAAAGTTGAATTTACAAAGGGAGTTATTTCAATGAACCATATATAATTTAAAACATCGCCAAAATTGTCGGTAAATAGATATATATATATATAAATATATAAATTTATAAATGTAGAGTGTATGTATGTATGTATGTATGTATGTATGTATGTATGTATGTATGTATGTGTGTATGTATGTATGTATGAATGTATGTATGTATGTATGTATGTATATATATATAAATAGATATTTATATATAGAAAGATATATATATATATGTATAATTATATTTTTTTTAACATATATATATAAACATATATATATATATATTAACATATGTATATATATAACATATATGTATATATATATATATGTATAAGCTTATATAAATATATAGACATTTATATATATATATACATATATATGTATGTATATATATATACATATATATATATTTATATATATAATTATACTTATATAAAGATATAGACATTTATATATATATATATACATATATATATACTTATATAAAGATATAGACATTTATATATATATATATACATATATATATATACTTATATAAAGATATAGACATTTATATATATATATATATATATATATATATATACATATATATACTTATAAATGTATGTATATATATATACATATATATATTTATATTTATATATATATATACTTATATAAAGATATAGACATTTATATATATATATATACATATATATTATACACTCTCACACACACCCATATATATGGTTGTGTTTGATAAGGTATAAAATATATGCATCAATATGCATTATATATATATATATATATATATATATGTATATGTATATATATATATATGTATATTTATATATATATATATATATATGTATATTTATATATATATCTATGTATATATATATGTGTATATATATATATATGTATATATATATGTATGTATATATATATTTAAAAAAAAACTTAAAGCGGCAAAATGAACGCCACTTTATTTTAAAGAAGATCGGTCTAAGTCTTAAAGAACTTTAGATCTATCATAGAAATAAAATATAGAAGAATGTTTAAAACTAAAAAGAAAGAAGAGACAGACATAATCAGAACGCAGTAGAAAAAAAGAAGTTTTATAAAAGAACATTTAAATGTATGAAAGCATTAAAGGATGAAATTGTTGTAAAAAAAAATGAAAGAAAGAGTTGCAAAGGAACAAAGAGGATAAATTGAAAAAAAAAAATGTTTTTCGAGAAGAATAAAAAGGGAGAGAACCGGGGTGTAATAATACGGGAACAAATGTTTAAAATGACAATAGCTAATAGTATATACCGTGT
>CAXHJY010000706.1:0-2500 GCA_964016885.1 Eledone cirrhosa
CCCATTCTAAGACAGAATGCTATGATATGTTTTAAGACTAAAGGGTATGATATGAAAGAGATCTGGCTGCTATTTCATTGATTCATTGGTTAGTGTAAGTATTTTATAAAGTACCAGTCACGCACTGGGGTCGATTTAATTGACTTTTCCTTCCCAAAGAATTGTTGGCCTTGTGCATAAATCAGAAACCATCAGTATCGGTAGAGCACCAGACATCATGCTTTGCAGCATAGAGTTATGGCTGTTTACGTTCTGAGTTCAAATCCCGCCGAGATTAGTTTTGCCTTTCATCCTTACGGGGTCTATAAAATAAAGTACCAGGTAATGCACAGGGGTCGATTTAATCGACTTTTCCCCTCCGCCAAAAAAACTGCTGGCCTTGTTCCTATAGTAGAACTCATTATTATTATTACATAATGGGCGGTGAATTGGCAGTATCGGTAGAGGGTCGGACGCCATGTTTTCCAGCATAGTTACGTCCTTTTACGGTCTGAGTTCAAATCCCGCCGAGGTTAACTTTGCCTTTCATCCTTACGGGGTCGATAAAATAAAGTACCAGTAATGTACTGGGTAATTGCTGGCCTTGTGCCAAAAGTAGAAACAATTATTATTATTACATAATGATGATAATAATGATGGCGAAGGAGGAGGCGGAGGAGGAGAAAGAGGATGGCGATGTTGATCTTGAATGCAAAGAACGTAATTAAATGGAACAGAGAGAGAAAGAGAGAGAGAAAGGGGGAGAGAGAGACAAGGGAGAGAGAGAGAGAGAGAGAGGGCCATAGATATTTTGTATGTAAAGTTGTATACAACTTGGAGGTTGTCAAATTTGTTAAAGGGGAAGTGGAAGAGAGGGTGTCTGTGGGAAATGAAGGGGGTTTGCTGTCAACCAGAAAGAAACAGGAGAGAGAAAGAAAATGAAAGAGAGTAAGTACTATAGAAAGGGTGGGAGGGAAGGAGGGAAGGAGGAGTGAAGAAGAATTGAATGAGAATTTCATGATTTGAAAAATCTTAAATCAAAATTGAATGCAAAAAATGTATATGCTGCATATAGAGTAAGTTGGTTTTACAACATGTCATAAACAATTAGAGAACAAAGGTTCAGGCAGGGCGGATACACAGGCACACACACACACACACACACACACACATACACACACACACACACACACACACACACACACATATATATATATATATATACATATATATATATACAACCGAACACATAAATACACACACATACACATATATATATATATATATATATATATATACAACCGAACACATACACACACACACAAACACACACTCACAAAACACACACACACACACATAGACATACAGACACAAACATACAAACAAACGCATAAACACAACACACACAAAAGAAATACATACACATAACAAAATACACGTGCACACAGAAGCGTACACAACACATACACTCAAACACAATACACAAACACACACAACGCATATTCTACACATATATACTCACATAGAAACACAGAAGCACACACAACATATACACTCACACACAAACACAAAACACACACAACACACAGAACTACACACAAACACAACAAACAAACACAACAACACACAAACAAACACAACACATATACTCACACCGAAACACACAAACAAACATAACACATATACTCACAGACAAACACAAACACACAAACAAACACAACACATATACTCACACCGAAACACACAAACAAACATAACACATATACTCACAGACAAACACAAACACACACACACAAACACACAAACACACACAAACACATAAACACACACAACTCATACAAACACACAAAAAACCGAAATACACAAACAAACACAATACATATACTCAGAGCTTACATAGTACAGACAGCCATTAGTACATAGAGTCATGCGTACATACATTCAAGTAACTAGGTTTTTTTAAATAAAGAATAACTAAACTTCACTCCCAAACCTCACTCAACAACCTCACTCTCCAACCTCTCTCTCCAACCTCTCTCTCCAACCTCTCTCCCCAACCTCTCTCCCCAACCTCTCTCTCCAACATCTCTCTCCAACCTCTCTCCCCAACCTCTCTCTCCAACCTCTCTCCCCAACCTCTCTCTCCAACCTCTCTCCCCAACCTCTCTCTCCAACCTCTCTCTCCAACCTCTCTCCCCAACCTCTCTCTCTAACCTCTCTCCCCAACCTCTCTCTCCAACCTCTCTCTCCAACCTCTCTCTCCAACCTCTCTCCCCAACCTCTCTCTCCAACCTCTCTCCCCAACCTCTCTCTCCAACCTCTCTCCCAACCTCTCTCTCCAACCTCTCTCCCCAACCTCTCTCCCCAACTTCTCTCCCCAACCTCTCTCCCCAACCTCTCTCTCCAACCTCTCTCTCCAACCTCTCTCCCCAACCTCTCTCTCCAACCTCTCTCTCCAACCTCTCTCCCCAACCTCTCTCTCCAACCTCTCTCCCCAACCTCTCTCCCCAACCTCTCTCCC
>CAXHJY010000706.1:7500-10000 GCA_964016885.1 Eledone cirrhosa
CAAGTGTTGCAGGATCATACCATCCCAAAGATAGCCTATATTACAGTGAGATCTATGAAATAGATACCCCTATATAGATACTCCTACATTACTCCAATCTATGGAATAGATACTCCTATGTTACTCCGATCTATAAAATAAGTCAATACTGAGGAGATACAATCAACTGCAATCAAAGAATCAACCAAATTTCCTCCTGACCATCTTCAGATCTGACGAAAAAAAAAATTAAGGATTTCGTTAAAATAGACTCTTAAAAAAAGAAAACCTTGTGTCCATTTTAAAAAAGAAGTGATGTCTATTTTTTTTTTTTTAATTCTTATGCCTGTCAAAAAAATGTCTTGCGTTTATTTTAATGAAATCCTTAATTTTTTGTCAGATCTGAAAATGGCCAGAATAAAGTTAGCATTTTCATTGTTTCTTTGAGTCTTTTTGTTATTGTATTTCGGTTTCAAAATTTGAATGGTTGATTAGTAGGCCGTCGTTTAGTAAAATAGTGCAAATAGTCTGCTGGCGTTGAATGCAGTCGTGACGTTTAGTAGCCAGCAGATTAGTGGTAGAATAATGTCCGTCTCATTGGGTGAAATATGATAGAGAGATGTCAAGTGGGATTTAGAGGATTATATTGATTCAACAACAGACGGCGCCAACGAAATCTTCATGTTTGAGATTTCTGCCATTTATGATCCTCTTTCTTGTCCGACACTTTATTCGACCGGGCATCTAACCCAACCGGTGTCTCTCCTCGCCTCCATCCACACTACAGCATCACTGTATCACTGCATCTGTTCTGCTATGACACCGGGCTGTCGCTGAGGACGATTATTCAGTGGTAACAACTTAACTTTAACCACCACGTGATTTTTTTTGTTGTTTTGTTTTGTTTTGTTTTGTTTTGTTTTGTTTTGTTTTGTTTTGTTTTGTTTCTGTGAATAGAAGAAAATTCATTACTAATGGCACGAGAACAAAAATAATAAATTTTAATATATACATAAATTTATAGTCACACGCATAAGAACTACGAACTAACAGCAACGTTTCTTGATGCGACCGTCAGTAAAATTAGACTGAAAATTTGAAATGATTTGCACATCTAGTTTTACATGCAATAAAATCGTATTAATTAGGATCCTTTTCGTTATGTGTGTCTCAGAACAAAAGGCAGTTTAGACTCTATCTTTTGTATTCTATGTTCAAATCACGCTACAGTATATAGATATATATATGTGTGTGTGTATATACAGGGAATCTTGTTCTTTCTCTGATGACATGTAACATTGATGGTAAATTACTGCGAAGGTTTTTCGTACTAATTAAACTGTACGATAAATCCTATGTAATTCTTGCTTTCTTTTTTAATGTTAAACAGATTATTACTTTTTGAACTTCCTGAAGAGATACGGCCTAAGGTAAAGCGACTATGTCGAGTTAATTAACAGCAACTCTTTCGGTATTTTCCACTATTGATGTATAATTTCTGACAGCATTGAAACGTTCGTAGATGTGTAAATAAACATCAATAATTTTAATCCTTGGTCTTACTGAATTTTGAATATATATATATATATATATATATATATATATATATATATATATATATATTTATATATATATATATATATATATATATATATATATATATATATATATATATATATATTTATATTTATATATATATATATATATATATATATATATATATATATATATATATATATATATATAGCAAAGAAAGTGTGGTAAAATACCAGGTGGACCATAACCCACCAGAGTACTCGATACTTGGGGTAGTAGAGTGGGTAATATGAAAAGATTCAGGACACCGACAGTTGAACTCCGGCCATTTTGACGGCTAGATCCGGCGATTCAGTTCGGATCTAGCTGTCGAAACGGTCGGAGCTCAGCCGTCGGGGGTCCTGAATCTTTTCTTATATATATATATATATATATATATATATATATATATATATATATATATATATATATATATATATATATATATAAAATATGTGTGTGTGTATGTATATTATCTATGTATCTATCTATCTAAGGCGGGTAAAATTCCCGAGATCCATGGACGAGTTCTCTCCAGCGGTCTCTGTCCCTCATTATCGCTGCCATATCCTGCATCTCCAACAGACCAGTGTCTGTCCTTAGGGCATCAACATATGTTAACCTTGGTCTTCCTCTTCTAGTGTGTCCATGTAGGGGCTCCCAAAGGAGCACTGAGTGCAATGTCAACTCTGGATGTCGGTGAGCATGTCCAGCCAACCTCAGTCTCCTCTGTGTCACTTTTAAGCTGACTTTTGGGATGCTCCCATACAGCTCTGAGTTTTTCATCCTCAGTGTATACTGATTAATGTTCAGAGCCATCCTCAGCATTCTCGTGTAGCACCCATCCACCATATATATTTCTATATATATGATGTGTAGGTGGCAGTGTAGTTATTATTGTTAATGACACAAACTGACATTTACCTAGTTGTCTGCTTTATTCCCA
>CAXHJY010000706.1:22500-32500 GCA_964016885.1 Eledone cirrhosa
GCTAGGCTTAAAACTGCCTTAGAATGCTGACGGCAATATGGCGCCTCTACGACTCATTCGGGAGTTATGGGTGTAGACATACATTGTTGTTGCTAATGTTTGTGTAAATGACTATGAACGGATTCAACTGTGAGAATTATCAATCCGTGTTTTGGACAGCTTAAGAGTAATTCAGGAAGTGGCTTCTGGTGGCTAAATTTCCAAATTCTACGAGTTCACTACTCTTGTATAATCCTTACTTAAGGCAATCTGCTTGTCGAGGAAATAATATGGGAGGTAAGTGAAGTCTAACCATGCGTAAATGAATAGACAGAATTTAAGGTTAGGATTACTGAAGACATGTGGCCTAGTGGTAAGGTTGATGGACTTACGATTATAATGTTGTGGGTTTGATTCCTAGACTGGGTTGTGTGTTGCGTTCTTGAGAAAAATACTTTCCTGGTGGAAAACTCGCTGTTGAAATCAGCAGATGAAATTTTGTTGTCGACGATCTTATTTTTGAAAAATAATTGAGTGGCATATTTGAAAAACTAACACCGGTTTAGCCCTAAAGAGCTACAGGTAAAGAAAACCTTACCAGCTCACGAAAATACTGATTAGTTTAACTCTAAAACAATATTAAATGTTCAACAAAATACGTTGGATAACTATGGCATAACAACAAACTTACGGGAGCGATCTGCAACATGTATCGATAAAGTACCAGTAATGCACTGGGTAATTGCTGGCCTTGTGCCTAACGTAGAAACAATTATTATTACTATGACACTTTACGATCTGAGTTCAAAATCCACCGAGGTTAACTTCGCCTTTCATCCTTACGGGGTCGATAAAATAAAGTACCAGTAATGTACTCGGGTCGATTTAATCGACTTTTCCCCCTCCCCAAAATTACTGGCTTTGTGCCTATACTAGAAATCATTATTATTATTATGGCCCTTAATATTCTGAGTTCAAAATCCGCCGAGGTTAACTTTGTCTTTCATCCTTACGGGGTCGATAAAATAAAGTCCCAGTAATGCACTGGGAAAATTGCTGGCCTTGTGCCAATAGTAGAAACAATTATCATTATTATTAAGACAATTAAGGAGGGTGGATTAGCAGTATTGTTAGAGCGTCGGACACCATACTTTGTAGCATAGAGTTACGGCCCTTTACGGCCTGAGTTCAAATTCCTTTCATCAAATTCAAACTTTGCCTTTCATCCTTACAGGATCGATAAAATAAAGCACCAGTAACGTACTGTGTTCGATTTAATCGACTTTCCCCTCCCCCAAAATTGCTGGTCTTGTGCCTAAAGTAGAAATCCTTATTATTAAGTCAATTGGATTACAGAATTTGTAGAATGTGTTGGGCACTATGTTATGATTTTTATTATTTCGATATATTCTAGGTTTAAATCTTGTTGATGTCGGCTCTGCTTTTGAACCTTCCAGGATCGATAAAAAGAAGCACCATTAAAGTACTGTGGTCAATTCAGTCCACCTTACCCCAAGACCTAAAAATATTTATTATTATGTCTATATTAGAAATCATTATTATTGATAAGAAATTATAGTTGTAATTATTATCATCACCCCCGTCACCCTCCTCCTTTCCACCATCTTCATCGTCATCATCTACTTGTTATTATTACTATTATTATCAGCCTCACCTGAACCTATTCGTCTGCGTTTGTATCACCTTGTCCGGTGAAGCTACTTAGCTTCGATTATTAGGGCATATTTCTATAATTGTTCAGTCATGCATAATACATCAGGACACAGACTCTTTTCATGTAGAAAATGTTTAATTGTTAATCAAACAACCCACCTATTTGTCAAACACATAATATGCCTCACTTTACTTCCTGTTTTGTTTTACATTCTTTTTTTCTTTCAGTTATTCTATCTTTCCTTCATGCTTTTTATTGATCCCACCTCGGGCTCTTTCAAGCAATATATAATCGATCTGAAACTCAGATTTTTTTTTTTTTTTTTTCTTTATCACTGATGTCTAATACCAACTCTTTCGAAAGTAGATAAACACTGGTTGTGTGACCAATCACAGCACTTGTTGGAATTTACTGCAATATTTTCAATGAAATGAAAATGATAAATCTAAACCGGAGATTGGGGTTGAAGGCGAAAAGAGTTTTATGTATTTATATATATATTTTTTTTTATCTATTATTGCTTTTATCTGTCTTCCACCAACATACATACATACGTACATATACACACGCCAATATATATATATATATATATACACACGCACATATATATATATATGTGTGTGTATATATATACATGTGTATATATATATATATAAATGTGTGTATATATATATATATATAAGTTTATCCCAGGTTCAATCGGGGGGAGGGGACCATAGTCAGTAAGTTACTCAATACATAGCAGAGTATAAATATTTAATATAGAAATGGCTTCTACAGGACTAGAACTGTTTCATTCGGGAGAAATTATCAGGGCTTCCTGATGATTTCTCCCGAATGAAACAGTTCTAGTCCTGTAGAAGCCATTTCTATAATATATATATATATATATATATATATATATATATATATATATATATATATATATATATATATATATATATATTCTTACTATGATATTTTGTAATATATTTTACATAGATCAATAATAGAATGGATATACGGGGAACTACCCCCCAGAAACGATCGTAAAATAATGAGTTTTATTATGAATTAACCATGTTTTTTTTATTTCATTGTTTTCACTACTTGTGTATATATATATATGAGTCCCGGGTTCAATCGGAGGTAATCACAGTAAGTAAGGTACTCAATACATTAGTAGAGTATACACAAAATTTAATAGAAATGATTTCTACAGGAATAGAACTGTTTCATTCGAAGAAAATCATCAGGCTTGTGATAGACAGATCGAACCAGAAAATTAGTTCTGATTGACACATTCCATCCGATATAATGTTTTGATTTAAATATTCACGTCTGATGAGCAGATTGATACCTAATACAGGTCTACCATACAGATAAAAACTTTGAGCCGATCATCTGTAAAAAATATGTAACTTTGGATATGAAATAAGAACATTTTAAAATGAAACTTCGTTATCTCAAACATAATTGTTTCTACTTTTGGCACAAGGCCAGCAATTATTCCAGTATATTACTGGTACTTTATTTTATCGACCCCGTAAGGATGAAAGGCAAAGTTAACCTCGGCGGGATTTGAACTCAGATCGTAAAGGGACGTAACTATGCTGGAAAGCATGGCGTCCGACACACTACCGATACTGCCAACTCACCGAACATAATATATATATACGACAGGCTCTGTGGTTTCTGTCTACCAAATTCCACTCACAAGATATTGATTCACCTGAGGCTATGTACTAAAAGACACTTATCCAAAATAATGCACAACGGAACTGAAGACAGAACTACTTGGCTACGCAGCAAACTCCTTAACCACACAGCCATGCCTACGCCTATACATATATGTATGTAGGATAAGTCGTGTGCATGTTGGGATGTTACGTATATATATATATATATATGTGTGTGTGTATATGTGTATATACATATACATATATATATATATTGAAGGATAAGTATTTACCCTTAATTTTATTCTGAGTTAAGACTCTATTGATTTTTTTCCCTGTATTACACTAAATCTGTGGATAAAATATCTGTCTTGACTCTTTTTGAATTGAGATTGAATTATTTTCCCATATCTTACGTTAAATATTTTCCATCTTGACGTAATAGTTACTTATATGTATGAATAGCTGTTGGCTTCTTGCTCACATTAATTTCTCTAGTATCAGTAGAGGGTCGGACGCCATGCTTTCCAGCATAGTTACGTCCCTTTACGATCTGAGTTCAAATCCCACCGAGGTTGACTTTGCCTTTCATCCTTACGGGGTCGATAAAATAAAGTACCAGTAATGCACTGGGTATTTGCTGGCCTTGTGCCTAAAGTAGAAACAATTAATTTCTCTATTTTCATTTATATATATATATATATATATATATATATATAGACAATGTGGTCTACCTTTCGTGGTAGGGTCTATACCGTAGTTAGAACTCAATGTAATCCGTTTAGCATGTAGTTCAGTGATATTCAGTGATTGGTTCTGTTTCGCTGAGCCAGTCTTTCAGATACAGAGTCTGATATATTACATATTATATTATTTAACAATGATAACAAAGGCAAGTTATTTTACATATATCATTCGTTGTATTACGATCGTTTCGGAGGGTTGATCATATCGATATATTTACTGATATATATCAGTTAGAGAACTGTATACTATCAGACATACTATATGGGTTCAATCATACCGACTTCTTTAAATGTCTTTGGTAGTGTACAGAATAAAATATTAATATGGTATCAGTAATAAAACACTGTTTATCACTTGGGTCAAAAATATAACAATAAAATGTAGTACATTATTAGATATTTTTACCCAAGTGATAAACAGCAGTTTATTGGTTCTTCTGACAATGTTACTTTATTAACACACACACACACACACATATATATATATACAGAGAGAGAGAGAGAGAGAGAGAGAGAGAGAGAGAGAGAGAGAGAGAGAGAGAGAGAGAGAGAGATGTATATATGTATGCATTTATGTATGTATACACATATATATGTATGTATTTATTTATGTATATATATATGTATATATGTATGTATTCATTTATGCATGTATGTACGTATCTATTTATATATGTATGTATGTATGCATCTATGTATATATATGTATATATATGTATATATGTATATATGTATGTATGAATTTATGCATTTATGTATATATATGTATGAATTTATGTCGGGTGACTCTTGAGTGCTACTGGTAACATGTAACCCAGTACAACCTGTCGCATGGTCGAGTCGTCGGCGACTAAACTGGCAACCCCACCAAGATTTCTTGGTGAGGAGGGTGACTTTGGACATCCTGCAGGACTAAAAACAAAACCAGTCAAAGAGCAAAGGAGCTCTTAAGAGTCAATGGCCATCCAAAATCACCGGGAGAGATGACCCCTTAACCTTTGTCAAGGCAGAATTCTAGGAGAAGGAAAACTCTGATATAACACCTGCAACCCTGATGGTATCCAATGATTTTGACTTGTTCTTCTTTTTGGTAAATATCATCTTGGTTAAGAGAGTGGGACTGGCTTTGTGCAGTGCCTTTACTCACTATAAAAGCTTCACGGCACAGGCATTGCTTTATATCTGGAGATCTCTCTGCACTTGTCGTCACATGGTACCATGGGCCCAGCACTATGTATCAATAATTGTCACAAGTGTAGTGTTTGTACCAGAGTTTTCAAGTCGCTGGCTGGACTAAAAAGTCACACTCGTTCAGCGCATTGGTAGTGGTTCTCCTACATGGATATAAAGTAGTGGCCGTACTCGAAAACGAGTTGGCAGCCACCATGTATATATGTATATATGTATGTATGAATTTATGCATGTATGTGTGTATTTATATATGCATGTATGTATGTATGTATGTATTTATTTATGTATGTATATAAATATATGTATATATGTATGCATGAATTGATGCATTTATGTATGTATGTATATGTGTATGCATATATGTATGTATGTATGTATGTATGTATGCATGTATGTATATATTTATGTATGCATATATATATATATATATATATATATATATATATATATATATATATATGGATGTGTCTATGCATCTATCTATCTATCTGTATACATGCATAGGCACATTTTATTGCTGTTGACTTATTTACACTATACGTTGTTAATCGTTTAATTGCCGCCCAAGACATACACGTTTTTTCTATTAAAGTTGCTATCGTCTGGAGTTGGGAAGGGCGGGTCATACCATGTTTAGGTGCTAACAACTAGACTTTGGCTTTATACTTTATACTTCTTGTTTTTCTTCTTCTTTTTTTTTTGGGGGGGGGGGTTGTTTGTTGTTTGATGTTTGTTGTTTGTCTGTTGGCGATATTGATAGTAAATAGTAGTAGTGGTTTTGTTATGGTGTTTTGTTTTTTTTTACTTTAGTGGTGCTGATGGTGTTGTTGATGGTGATGATGGTGGTGGTGGTGGTGGTGGTGGTGGTAATGGTGGTGGTGGTGGTATCGGTGGTGGTGGAGTTTATGGTGATGAAGGTAACGGTGGTGGTGTTGATAGTAAATAGTAGTAGTGGTTTTGTTATGGTGTTTTGTTTTTTTTTACTTTAGTGGTGCTGATGGTGTTGTTGATGGTGATGATGGTGGTGGTGGTGGTGGTGGTGGTAATGGTGGTGGTGGTGGTATCGGTGGTGGTGGAGTTTATGGTGATGAAGGTAACGGTGGTGGTGTTGATAGTAAATAGTAGTAGTGGTTTTGTTATGGTGTTTTGTTTTTTTTTACTTTAGTGGTGCTGATGGTGTTGTTGATGGTGATGATGGTGGTGGTGGTGGTGGTAATGGTGGTGGTGGTGGAGTTTATGGTGATGAAGGTAACGGTGGTGGTGTTGATGGTATTGATGGCGATGATGATAGTAATGCTGGTGGTGTTGGTGGTGGTGGTATTGATGGCAATGGTTGTGGTGGTGATGGTGGTGTTGATGGTAATTGTGGTGGTGGTAGTGGTGTGGTGTTAATTGTAATGGTTGTGGTAGTGGTGGTGGTGGTATTGATGGCAATGGTTGTGGTGGTGATGGTGGTGTTGATGGTAATTGTGGTGGTGGTAGTGGTGTGGTGTTAATTGTAATGGTTGTGGTAGTGGTGGTGGTGGTATTGATGGCAATGGTTGTGGTGGTGATGGTGGTGTTGATGGTAATTGTGGTGGTGGTAGTGGTGTGGTGTTAATTGTAATGGTTGTGGTAGTGGTGGTGGTGGTATTGATGGCAATGGTTGTGGTGGTGATGGTGGTGTTGATGGTAATTGTGGTGGTGGTAGTGGTGTGGTGTTAATTGTAATGGTTGTGGTAGTGGTGGTGGTGGTATTGATGGCAATGGTTGTGGTGGTGATGGTGGTGTTGATGGTAATTGTGGTGGTGGTAGTGGTGTGGTGTTAATTGTAATGGTTGTGGTAGTGGTGGTGGTGGTATTGATGGCAATGGTTGTGGTGGTGATGGTGGTGTTGATGGTAATTGTGGTGGTGGTGGTAGTGGTGTTAATTGTAATGGTTGTGGTGGTGGTGGTATTGATGGTGCTGTTGATGGTGGTGGTGTTGGTGGATGGTAATGATGGTGGTGGTGGTAATGGTGGTGGTGGTGGTGGTGGTAATGGCTGTGATGATTGCAGTTAATAATGCCTGTGGGTGTTATTTACATGACGGGATAGTTATTGTTGTTGTTTATTTAGATGTGCCGCGCGCGCGCGTGTGTGTGTGTGAGTGAGAATATGTGTGCATATGTGCATGTGTGTGTATGCTTGCGTGTATGTGTATGTATGTGTGCGTGTATGCGTATTTGCACATGTGTGCGAGTGTGTGTGTGTATGTAAGAGAGAGAGAGAGAGAGATACAGAGAGAGATATAGATAGATAGATAGATAGATAGATAGATAGATAGATAGATAGATAGATAGATAGATAGATATATTTCTTTATTAGCCACAGGGGCACAAAAGAAGGGACAGATAGATAGATAGATAGATAGATAGATAGATAGATAGATAGATAGATAGATAGATATATATATATATATATATATATATATATAGAGAGAGAGAGAGAGAGAGAGAGAGAGAGAGGGAGAGAGAGAGAGAGAGAGAGTGCGACAGAAAGGAAGATGTTTTTGTTTTTGTTATTGGTGCAGTGATGTGTGGGGAGGGAGGGTATGGCAGTTGATTGTAGCACGTGCATGGTGGCTAAGGGGTTAGGGGTTAGGGCGTAGGGCATTTCAATCGGAAAGGACAATAAAAGATTAACAACAAAAGAAGATAGGTAACACACGATGAAACACAAAAGGGAAGATATCCAATATAATGATTTCTACTTTAGGCACAAGGCCAGCAATCGATGAGATCGATTATATCAAAACCAGTATTTCAGTGGAACATTATTATATCGACTCCGGGCGCCATGCTTTGCAGCAAAGAGTTACGTCCCTTTATGGTCTGAGTTCAAATCCCGCCGAGGTTCACTTTCCTTTCATCCTTACGAGGTTGATAAAATAAAGTACCAGTAATGTACTGAGTAATTGCTGGCCTTGTGCCAAAAGTAGAAACAATTATTATATCAACTCTAGAAAGATGAAAGACAAAAGTTGACATCGGTGGGATTTGAACTGAGAGAGAGAGAGAGAGAGAGTGAGAGAGAGAGAGAGAGAGAGAGAGAGAGAGAGAGAGAGAGAGAGAGAGAGAGAGAGAGAGAGAGAGAGAGAGAATATACTAGTAGGAACAAAAGAGAAGAGAAGAGAGATCGTTAAAGAGAGAAATAGAGAATATGTAGGGCGAGCTAGAAATACAAGAGCGAGAGAGGGAGAGAGAGAGAGACTATACAGAGAGGAATAGTAATAAAAGAATGAGAGAGAGAGAGATTGTGCGTGAGGTGAGTGTGAGGCAGTGAGTGAGAGAATGGGTGTGAGAAGATGAGGGAGGTGGTTGGGGTGGAATTGAGAATAGAGATGAATACAGAGTACAGAGAAATATAAAAAGAGAGTGAAGGAACGAGTGTGATTGTGTGTGTGTGTGTGTGTGTGTGTGTGTGTGTGTGTGTGTGTGTGTGTGTGTGTGTGTGTGTGAGTGTGTGTTTGTATATACGTGTACATTTGACTATGTGTGTGTTTGTATATACGTATATATGTGTGTGTTTGTATATACGTGTATATACGTGTATATGTGAGTATGTGTGTGTGTGTGTGTGTGTATGTGTGTTTGTTTGTATATACGTGTATATGTGAGTATGTGTGTGTGTGTGTGTATGTGTGTTTGTTTGTATATACGTGTATATGTGAGTATGTGTGTGTATGTGTGTTTGTTTGTATATACGTGTATATGTGAGTATGTGTGTGTGCATATATGTGTATGTGCATGTGTGTGTGTATGTGTGCGTATATGTGAGTGTGTGTGTATGTATGTGTTGTATTTGTATATACGTGTATATGTGAGTATGTGTGTGTGTGCATGTATGTGTATGTGTATGTGTGTGTATGTGTGTGTATATGTGAGTGTGTGTGTGTATGTGTGTGTGTTTGTATATACGTGTATATGTGAGTATGTGCGTGTGTTTGTTTGTATACACGTGTATATGTGAGTATGTGTATGTATGTGTGTGTTTGTTTGTATACACGTGTATATTTGAGTATGTGTATGTATGTGTGTGTATGTGTGTGTGTATATGTGAGTGTGTGTGTGTTTGTTTGTATATACGAATATATGTGAATATGCGTGTGTGCGCATGTGTATGTTTGTATATATGATGTGTATGTTTGTATATACGTGTATATGTGAGTGTGTGTGTGTCTATGTGTATGTTTGTGTGTGTTTGTTTATATATACGTGTATATGTGAGTATGTGTGTGTATGTGTGTGTACATGTGAGTGTGTGTGTGTGTGTGTGTATATGTGCGTGTTTGTTTGTTTGTATATACGTGTATATGTGAGTATGTGTGTATGTGAGAGAGATTATATGCGTCTGTGTATGTTTGTCTGTTTCTGTGAAAAAAAGAGAGGCAAAGAGAGAAAGAGAGGGAAGAGAAAAACAGAACGCAAGCAAATACACGTGGAGATTGAAAGAGAAACAATGGAACTAAGACTAAGAGATGGGGGGGGGGGGGGCAGTTTATAATATATGAGAGGCTGATGAGACAGCTTCTGGCTAAATAAGATAAAATTAA
The DNA here is from genome assembly GCA_964016885.1 of Eledone cirrhosa. Lineage (NCBI taxonomy): Eukaryota > Metazoa > Mollusca > Cephalopoda > Octopoda > Eledonidae > Eledone > Eledone cirrhosa. The sequence continues at coordinate 32,323 of CAXHJY010000706.1, forward strand.
GCAGAATTTAAGAATTGGGTTGCTTGTAGAGGTTATAGAATAACATTTTAAATTGCACACTAAATGGACATTTCATTCGGAATCATGTGGAGATATTTTCAAGCGAACATTGAATATGTTCCTTATTTATGACAATACGTCAATGTCGACCACATAAACCAACACCAGAGTATGGTGT
>CAXHJY010000706.1:37500-45000 GCA_964016885.1 Eledone cirrhosa
CTCCTCCTATAATTAGTAAGACCACAAATACTAATAATAAATCATCAATCCTCTCATTAACATAATCTCCAACGTCACAACCACCACCACAACAACCACTACCACTACCACTACTACCACTATCACCATTATCGCCATCACTACCTCTACTACCACCACTACCACCACTACCATCACTACCACCACAACCACCATTACCACCATTATCGCCATCACTACCACCACTACCACCACTACCACCACTACCACCACTAGCACCACTACCACCACTACCACCACTACCACCACTACCACCACTAGCACCACTACCACCACTACCACCACAACCACCATTACCACCATTATCGCCATCAGTACCACCACTACCACCACTAGCACCACTACCACCACTACCACCACAACCACCATTACCACCATTATCGCCATCACTACCACCACTACCACCACTACCACCACAACCACCATTACCACCACTACCATCACCACCATGACAACTACCATCTCCATCACGCCTATTATACAACGTACTGTAGTAGTAGTAGTAGTAGTAGTAGTAGTAGTAGTAGTAGTAGTAGTAGTAGTAGTAGTAGTAGTAGTAGTTGTAGTAGTAGTAGTAGTTGTAGTAGTGATGATGCAGGAGTGTGTATATATATATATATATATATATATATATATATATATATTATATACATGGTCAGTGTATTGGTTGATGCGTGAAAAGAACGGGGATGGTGTGGGTAGCGGGTAGACAGGGGCTAGGTGGAGAGTGGGTAGGGGGGAGGGAGGTGATAGGGGTCGGGGTAAGGGTAGGTAAGGTGCAGGGAAGAATGGCGGAGTAGTTTTGCCACGTGTCCTTAAACATAAAATCTTTTAAGCATTGATTTTATTGTATTTTATTGTATTTTATTGTATTTTATTGTTTACCAGGGATTAATCGTAAATAGTGGAACCAGGAATAAAATATATAACAACAACAACAATACTAACAACAACAACAATACTAACAACAACAACAATACTAATAACAACAACAACAATACTAATAACAACAACAACAACAATACTAACAACAACAACAATACTAATAACAACAACAACAATACTAATAACAACAATAATAATACTAATAACAACAACAACAACAACAATAATAATACTAACAACAACAACAACAATACTAATAACAACAACAACAATACTAATAACAACAACAACAATAATAATACTAACAACAACAACAACAACAATACTAATAACAACAACAACAATACTAATAACAACAACAACAATAATAATACTAACAACAACAACAACAATACTAATAACAACAACAGTAATAGTAATATCTCATTTATTCGCCACAAGGGCCGACATGTAGGGGACAATACAAAGACAGGGACAGTAATAACAACAACAACAATAATACTAACAACAACAATAATAATACTAATGACAACAATAATTGTTTTTGCGTTAGGCACAAGGCCAGCAATTTTTTTTTTTTGGGGGGGGGGGGTCGATTAAATCGACACTAGTACATTACTGGTACTTTATTTTATCGACCCCCGTAAGGATGAAAGGCAAAATTAACCTCAGCGAAATTTGAACTCAGAACGTAAAGGGCCGCAACTCTATGCCACAAAGCATATTGTCTAACAATAATATTTTCTCATATAGGCACAAGGCCAGCAATTTTGGGGGGGGGGGGAGTCGATTAAACCGACACCAGTACATTACTGGTACTTTATTTTATCGACCCCCGTAAGGATGAAAGGCAAAGTTAACCTCGGCGGGATTTGAACTCAGAACATAAAGGGCCATCACTCTATGCCGCTAAGCATGTTGTCCAACACTCTACCGATTCTGCCAATCCACTGCCCTTAATGTTTTCTGATTTAGGCACAAGGCCAGCAATTTTGGGGGGAGGGAGGGGAAATTCGATTAAATCCACCTCAGTGCATTACTGGTACTTTACTTATCGGCCCAGTAAAGATGAAAGGCAAAAACTAACCTCGGCGGAATTTGAACCCAGAACGTAAAGGGCCATAACTCTATACCGCTAAGCCTGTTGTCCAGTGCTCTACCAATACAGTCAATCAGTAATAAGGATAATGTAAAAAAGAAATAAAGAGAAAAATATAAACATGAAAATACCAAAAACACAAGAAAAACAAAGAAACATTATTTGTGATACAATTCATTAGCGGGAATAGAATTAGCGTTCAATAAAAACGATGATGAATCGAATATATATATATATGTACATATGTGTATATATATATGTACATATGTGTATATATATATATATTTATATATATATATATGTATACATATATATATTTATATATATATATATATATATATATATATATATATATATATATATATATACATATCTGTGTATATATATATATATATGTATACATACATATATATATATATATATATATATATATATATATATATATATGTATACATATATATATATATATATATATATATATATATATATGTATACATATATATATATATATATATATATATATATATATATATATATATATATATATATATATATCTGTGTATATATATATATATATATATATATGTATATATATATATATATATATATATATATATATATATATACATATATATATATATATATATATATATATATATACATATCTGTGTATATATATATATATATACATATATATATATATATATATATATATATATATATATATATATATATATATACATATCTGTGTATATATATATATATGTATATATGTATACATATATATATTTATATATATATATACATATATATATTTATATATATATGTATATATATATATATATATATATATATATATATATATACATACATATCTGTGTATATATATATATATATATGTATACATACATATATATATATATATATATGTGTGTGTGTGTGTGTGTAGAGGTTATATTTAATTTGTTGGGATACAACAAGCAAAATATTTATATATATATATTATATATATATACATATATATATATACATTATATATATATACATATATATATACATATATATATACACACACACACACACACACACACACACACACACACACACACACACACACACACACACACATTTGCAGACATATATGCACGCCGCCTCAGCCAGCACACACGCACAAGTTTTATGGCTCACATTTGTATGTTTCATTCTCTATCGTATTTTTAAATACCGTATTCTGACTTCATGTCGATAAGGCGGTGGTGGAGATAGCGTTGCCGTCGTCGGTGGTCGATGGTAAGGGCTGGGTGGGTGGGTGGTTTGTAATGGATTGCTGTTTTTATTGTTATTTACTACCAAATCAACCCTAATCGAGAGTAGATATAAAAGTGTTGTTTTTTTTAATTTATGCACAATGCTAACAATTTATGAGGAGAGATAAGTTGATTACCTCGAATCCCAGTATTTAACTGGTACTTTTTCTTTTCAACCTTTGAAGGATGAAAGGCTAAGTTGATCTCGGGGGGATTTAAACTCGGAATGTAATGAGCTGTAATTAAATATTGCAAACAGTTTTGTCTAGCGCTCTAACGATTTATATCTGTATTTTTGACCGTTGGTCAGTCAATGATAAACATTGAGGACCAAATGGAGATATAAAAGATACAGAAGCGAAAACCAACCAAACAGTGAGTGTGTTCTGTTATTATTTCTGGCAATATTATTACAACAATATGACCCTCCCCAAGTATAACAATATATATATATATATATATATTATGTAAACAAGCTGTCTGATGATGTCACGACACTCGCACACAGAACAGTGTGGCCAGTGTCGTCATTGAAATATATATCACAGCATTATTATTAAAGAAGTTGAACATCTGAAACTACTTCGCTTTTCCTTATTCGATATTTACTCCGTCACTCCTATGTGGAAAAAGTACGTTGAGTGCTTGAATTGAATTGCATCAATATTTACCCTAAGTATATATATATATATATATATATATAGGAACAAGTAAGACCCCGACGGCTGAGCTCAAGCCGTTTCGACGGCTAATTCCAAAATTAGCCGTCGAAACGGCTTGAGCTCAGCCGTCGGGGTCTTACTTGTTCCTATTACCCACTCTACTACCCTAAGTATTGAGTACTTTGGTGCGTTATGGTCCACCTGGTTCCTTACCACATTTCCTTCGTTATATATATATATATATATATATATATATATATATATACATATATATATATATATATATATATATATATATATATATATATATATATATATATATATATATATAGTAATAATAATAAATGTGAAACCGGTAAAGGAAACAAATAAATATTCTTAAAAAGACTCCAGTTGCATTTTCGATTTCTTTTCCTTATACTTTCACTAGTGTAGGGCACCTACATTTTCTTTTATATATATATATATATATATATATATATATATATATATATATATATGTATGCATTTTGTCTGAGGAAGGCATACCATATTTTTAATATGATATCCCAGAAATATATATAACGAAATAAATATGGTTTTATAAATATAGTTTCCATTTGTTTAATATCGTATATATATATATATATATATATATATATATATATATATATATATATATATATATATATGCATACATGTAATAAAGCGCTTTCAGGTGATGACAATCCCGTATTTTGTTTTAGTAGTAGTAGTAGTAGTAGTAGTAGTAGTAGTAGTAGTAGTAGTAGGAAGAGGCGGGGGGGGGGGAGAAGGAGGGGGGGGGGGGCTTCTCAAAGATCTTCATATCTTCAAATTCTAAGGGAGCTACGTTTCGTCAGAGATGTCCTCTTTGGTGACTTGTCTTGACCTGTCCAAAACTAAATGTTTTTCTCCCTGGCCTGGCGACATCCTTATAGATAATATATATTGATACATCGTGACATATCAATAGATTCCTTAAGGAACTCCACACCCCACACCCTACATACACACACCACATTCTTTTCACATTAGATGAAACTGCGTTATGAAAACTAATACATCTGCAAGACTACGGCTTTGGACATCGCTTCTTTGTTTACTGTACACACACACTCACACAACAGTATATATATATATGTGTGTGTGTGTGTGTGTATGTGTGTGTGTGTGTGTGTATGTACCGCGGTGCTGAAAGTCCCTGACTTTGAGTAAAAGAAAGTACAGGAGGATCAGTTAATTAGGATTTTATTCAATATATTCCCCTCTCAGGTGCAGATACTTATTGCAGCCGTCCTACCCCTCCTGTTGAACACAATAAGAAACAGAACCTCACCTGGGAAGGTAACAGCTCTCGGTTCGATTTAAATACCAGTAATGCACTGGGGTCGATTTAATCGACTTACTCCGTCCCCGGGTGCCTAAATCAGAAACCATTTAGAACGTTGGTTAGAATGTATTGCAGTATTCGGCCCCTTGGTCTGCGATCTCTGAGTTCAAATCCCGTCAATGTCAATTTTGTCTTTCATTATTCCGATGTTCTTTAAAATAAAGTACCAGTGAAATACTGGTGTTGATTTAATTGATTTCCCCTCCTCGACTTGCTGGCCTCGTGCCTATGTTAAAACAATTATTTACCCTACCCTGGAAAAAAAGAAAATACTGCTATACCCTCCCCCTTCATAAAGTATACTAGTTTCCTTCAATGTTTCGCTTATATAGGATCTACGCCTCCGACTACAAATTTAAAATGTGAGATATTGATCTTCCTCAATTCTGTGACTCAGCAGGATGTAAGGACATTTCTTACAAGCATCATCAGTAGATATTCATTACTAGGTGGAGTTAAACTAACATTTTAGCTTCAACGATATTAAACCTGCTCATCTTGCATTCATATTAAGATAAAAATATGTTTCAAGATCCTTCCAACTGTTTAAAAAATAAGGAAGAAAGAAAGAAAGAAAGGTAAAAAGAGAGAAATAAATAACTAAATAAAGAAAGAAAGAAAGAAAGAAAGAAAGAAAGAAAGAAAGGATCGAATGCTATAGGGAAGCATTTTTAGTAGACTTTAAATTTTAATGCTTAAAAACGTAGGATAATGTCCCAGCTCATGAAACTGATACAGGCATTGTATTGAAGTGAAGACATAAAAGTTCAAACATGAGTATTGTTTAAAAAAACTGTCATTTGATCTTGTTGGTGTGGTTTACCGAACAGATGAAATTTATTAGAATTTTGTGCTTGTTCTTTTGCCAATAATTAAATTCTATTATATTTTTTTCATAAGCTTTCCGCAGAATTCTCGTTAAAGATTGACAAAATTTATCATGGGGTGTTTCTAATTAAAAACAGCTGCATTTATGAAATATTGTTGAATAATTCTTATTTAATTTTGTTCTACTTATTCATCATATTTTTGTTGTTTATTTCTGTCGTGGAAGGATCTTATTAAATGAAGTTACGTTCTTGTTCTTCACTAAATTTGTGTCACTCATATTGCCAAATTTGACCTTCTAAAAGGGTAAATAAAGACTTTAAACTCAAAGTTTCACCCACAAACTAAACTGGCTTTAACTTAAGGGGCTTTAATTTAAAAGAAAATGCTGCCGCCCTTCAGCAAATCTGTCTATAGTTTTGTATTCTATAACGTCCATTTTAAATGTCCGTCTCATAGAAACTCGGCGGGATAGCTACAGAACTCCCAAAGGGAAATCTATCTCATGTTGAAAGAAGGGTGGAAAGAGTGACAGACTCAACGACGGCGACAACAGAGATGGTATAGAAGAAGAAGAAGAAGAAGAAGAAGAAGAAGAAGAAGAAGAAGAAGAAGAAGAAGAAGAAGAAGAAGAAGAAGAAGAAGAGAGAAAGAGAGGAGAGAATATAAGGTAGAAGCAAAAGAAAAAAGTTTGTTTTAGGCCGCTAGAGCCATTTAGTGCCGTAACAAAGTGTCGTGTGTATTTGATTATATGATGTGATTCACGTAAACAAATCTCTGTCATTAATACGACATCTCGTTTGTTTGTGTTTAGTAGTTAATTATTGGTAGATTAGGGAGGCTGTCAACAATACGACATCAACGACGACAGCCAAATGATACAGTGAAGCAATGGCGGCGGCGAGAGAGGGAAGAAGGAGAGATCACGAAAGGAAAATATACACACCACACGTCCTCACAAAACAGTCGTCTGCTTCCTCCAATCTCTCCTTCCCTCTCTGTTTTTCATTTTCCCTCTCTCTCTCTCTCTCTCTCTCTCTCTCTCCCTCTCCCTCTCCCTTTCTCCCTCTCTATTCTTTCCCTTCTACATATGTTTAGCTTCTCTCTTCCTTCCTCTCCCGCTTTCTCACTCTTCCTCCCCCTCCCTCTTCCGTCCTCTCTCTCTTCTTTCCTCTCCCCTCTCTCTTCCCTTTTCTCTCCCCCTCTCTCATTCTTCCTCTCCCTTCTCTCTTCCTTCCTCTCCTCATCTATCATTCTTCCTCTCCCCTCTCTCTCTCTCTTCCTTCCTCT
>CAXHJY010000706.1:57500-62500 GCA_964016885.1 Eledone cirrhosa
TAATTTGACCTGTTAAAAATAGCAGTTAAATGTCCATCAAATCACACCATACTGGGGGGAGGGTTCTTTTTTTTTAGGATACAGTGGATAATGTAGTCCTGTGGGATACGATGTTTTACATACGGGTTTTATATCAGAGTTTTCCTTCTAAAATAATGCCCTAACAAGAACTAGGGGTCTCTCACTTCCGGTGGGCTAACCGCGCCCTCGGACACCAAACCGAGTATATCCATACATCCATCTATAGACACATACATACATCCATACATCTATACATCCTTCCATCCATCCATCCATACATACATACATACAGTACATATATACATGCATACATACATACATACATACATACATACATACATACATGGTGGCTGCCAACTCGTTTTCGAGTACGGCCACTACTTTATATCCATGTAGGAGAACCCCTACTGATGCGCTGAACGAGTGTGACTTTTTAGTCCAGCCAGCGACTTGAAAACTCTGGCACAAAGACTACACTTGTGACAATTATTGACACATAGTGTTGGGCCCATGGTACCATGTGACGACAAGTGCAGAGAGATCTCCAGATATAAAGCAATGCCTGTGCCGTGAAGCTTTTATAGTGAGCAAAGGCACTGCACAAAGCCAGTCCCACTCTCTTAACCAAGATGATATTTACCAAAAAGAAGAACAAGTCAACATCATTGGATACCATCAGGGTTGCAGGTGTTATATCAGAGTTTTCCTTCTCCTAGAATTCTGCCTTGACAAAGGCTAAGGGGTCATCTCTCCCGGTGATTTTGGATGGCCATTGACTCTTAAGAGCTCCTTTGCCCTTTGACAGGTTTTGTTTTTAGTCCTGCAGGATGTCCAAAGTCACCCTCCTCACCAAGAAACCTTGGTGGGGTTGCCAGTTTAGTCGCCAACGACCCGACCATGAGACAGGTTGTACTGGGATACATGTTACCAGTAGCACCAACTACATACATACATACATACATACATACATACATACATACATACATACATACATACATACATACATACATACATACATACATACATACATACATACATACATACATAATGCAGAACTGATGAGAAATCTGCAGATACTCCACCCTGACTACACCTTCAGATTTATGCCTGTGATTATTGGGGCACTGGGGCATGTTAGTAACTGCCTCAATAGAAATCTTGAGAAGCTAGGCTTCATAGAAACAGAAAGAACACAACTAATTAGGAAACTACAAGTACAATCCATTAATGGAACAGTAAAAATATGTAAAATATTCCAAAAACTTTGCATCTAATAACTGCATATACACATGTACAGATACAAAGCATATACACATGCACACATACAACTCAAAACATCCACATCCACACATACAATAACATCCATATCTACACATGCATGCATACATATCTACCTAGTTGATGTTGTGTAAATTCCAATGAGAGAGTCTTGTGTCTATGTTAGAAACCGACTCTCTCTCTATTGGTAAAACTTTGTGAAATTATAAAACCAGAAGAACATACATACATATACTTAAATATTCTCTTGCAAATGCACATATCATGTAAATGATTTGGTTAAAGCTTATTTCAAAAAATTAACTTAAGTTTCTGTTATTGTTGTTGTTGTTGTTATTGTTGTTTTAATGTTTAACATGAAAGATATTAAGAGAAAAATAATAACTGAAACATTGATTCGTGACGTTTGGTCCCTGAATCTTAACACGGAACAAAAACAAACAAACAAATGATAGAATAAAATAAGTTAAAGTAAGAAAGAAAGAAAAGTCCCCATTTAATCATTCATTAGTTTTAAGTTTGACTTACGTATCTATTTATTGCATGCTAAAAGCATCTAGTTGGCAGTGGTTAAGTTAATCGAATTAATATACTATCGATTTAGAGCTGTTGGTGAGTTTACGTTGAAGCATCTATCTATTGATGACATTTCAAAGTCATCGTGATGACTTCACCTATCAACGGTAATAATATTTATACGTTCTCACTTTTAGTGAAATAATTATTATGGTGACATTTTCATATTTCTTGACATACACGCTCTGACTATCTCTCTCTCTCCCTATCTCTCTCTCTCTATCTATCTATCTATCTATCTACCTACCTCCCTATATCCCTCCCTTTCTATCTTCCTCCCTATCTCTCTTTCCCTCTCTCTCTCTCTCTATATATATATATATATATATACATATATATATCGTTTTCTCTTACTTTCTCTTTCACCATCTCTCTATCTACCCCCTCTCTCTATATCTATCTATCTACCACCCCTCTCTCTCTCTCTCTCTCTCTCTTTCCTGCTCACATCATTTAATAAATACTATGCAGTCTCTAATTTGTAAACATTCTGTTAACTTTTCTAAGTTTTAAACTTAAACTCTCTATCACTCATTTTTATACCCACCTTCCCCGTATCTCAAACTCTGTGCGTGCGTGCGTGCGTGCGTGCGTGCGTGCGTGTGTACTAGAAATGATAAAAGGCAAAATGACCTAGGGATTTGAACTGACTGAGCAAAGAGTCGAAATAAATACTCTATACGACGTTCTAACGACTCCGCCAATTCACCGCCTTTAGTTCAGGGAAAGCTAAAAAGTAAAGTTGAGCTAGGTGGTTTTTTTAACCCAGAATGTAAGAGAATGTAACTAAATACTGAAGATCATGTTCTCCATTGCTCTTGGAATTTAACCAAATATTGACCCCACTAGAACCAATATTGAATATTAATTTAAGCACAAGGTCAGCGAATTTGGTAAAACACCATTTATTTTATTAAAAGCTTCTTAAATCTCGTGGTCATTGGAGCACTTTGGCTGCCTCATGTGTCTCAAGATGTGGAATAGTGTGTTGATAGATGCAACTGACCATGGTTATTGGAACACTTTGGCTGCCTCATGTGTCACAAGACGTGGAAGGATGTATTAATAGATACAACTGACCGTGGTCATTGGAACACTTTGGCTGCCTCATGTGTCTCATGTGTCTCAAGACGTGAAATGGTGTGTTGAAACTGACCGTTGTCATTGGAACACTTTGGATGCCTCATGTGTCTCAAGATGCTGGATGCATTGATAATGCAACTGACCGTGGTCATTGGAACACTTTGGCTGCCTCATGTGTCTCAAGATGCTGGATGCATTGATAATGCAACTGACCGTTGTCATTGGAACACTTTGGCTGCCTAATGTGTCTCAAGATGCTGTAGGTTCTAAGTTTAAGATACGAACTGATGAACCTTCGGTTTAAAATCTAGTCCTCCATCAACACAACCATCTGCTGTTCTTATTCAGGATAATACACTATAGTTACTGTTATTGTTAATATTGCCGTTGTTGTTGATGTTGCTAATGCCATTGTTGTTGTTTCACTAGTATAATTACATTCAGTGCGGTTTTATTTTATTTATTTTATTTGTTTTATTGTCAATGTGATTACAATAATTTTTTAATCGTTTTCGTTATGTCTTTACTAATATTTTATTCTTTATTTCTTTTAGCCTAATGTTTTATTTTAATTTTTTTTTTTTCATTTTTTTTTTTTGCTGCTTCTGCTGTTGTTGCTGCTGTTGTTGCTATTGTTGTTGCTGCTGTTGTTGCTATTGTTGTTGCTATTGTTGTTGTTGTTGTTGTTGCTTCTGTTGTTGCTTCTGTTGTTGTTGTTGTTGTTGTTGTTGTTGTTGTTGTTGTTGTTGTTGTTGTTGGCTTTGCTTTTGTTGTTGTAAAAAGTACTGCAGCAGCTATTTTATAGTTGTGTTTTTATTTCGTTTATTGGAATTAGTATAGTTTTCTATTGTTACAAATGAAGATGCTGGTGATGATGATGATGATGATGACGATCATGAGGAGGACGATATTAGTAGTAGTAGTAGTAGTAGTAGTAGTAGTAGTAGTAGTAGTAGTAGTAGTAGTAGTAATAGTAACAACAACAACAACAATAAATATCATCACCATCGCCATCTTGTTATATTCGCCCGCTGCGATTGCCAATACATTATTCACAGATTCAGTTTTGAAAATGAGCTAGCAGCGAGATTTTCCTCTCAAAGCCAAAGGATAGACGAGGAGGGGAGAAAATAAAAAACACATAACTAACTAAGAATTAGTGTAAAAGAAAAAGTAATGGGGACTTGGAGACTGGGGACTGGGTGGGGGCCTTTGTGGGCTGGGGGCCCAACTGAGTGGGAATATTGATGGAATAGGAGGTAAATGAGACTGATGGTGAAGGAGAGGAGATGAAGGAAGGGGATGGAGTACAACCAGAGTTGTGGGATGTTGTGGGGTATTGTAGGTTGTTGTGGGATGTTGTGGGTGCTGGGATAAGATCGATTGGAATTAAGTGAATGACAAAGAGAAGAAAAAAAAATGTGACCTGCAAAAATAATGACTTCTTTTAACTCGGTAAACGGTGATATATATGGGGGGGGGGGGGCAAGAATATAAATAGAATATTGTGACAACGGTATCACCTTTAGCGTCAGTCACATAAATGAAGTATAATAACTCCAAGCAAGAATTGAAAATCTTGAGCCAGGTTCCCCAAGAATTTACCCCTAATGAAGTGAAATAACTCCAAGCAAGAATTGAAAATCTTGAACCAGGTTCCCCAAGAATTTACCCCTATCCTACAACGCTTGTTCATACACGCCAACGAAAGAGCCTTTATGGGGTGACCCGTTTTGCAAGAAGTAGCATTCATATTCCCCCTATCCTCACACAATATCTGATCAAATATGAACACGTTGATACACTGCAGTCCTGGTTATGTTATTGCAGGGAGGAAAACGCCGGATGATGGACATGCCTTGTGTACCTTGGATTATAGATCTGCTCGATCATAGCTGGTATGGTATGGTATGGTATGGTATGGTATGGTATGGTATGGTATGGTATGGTATGGTATGGTATGGTATGGTATGGTATAGTGTGATATAGTATAGTATGGTATGATATGGTATAATATAGTATATTATGGAATAGTGGGGTAT
>CAXHJY010000707.1:0-20000 GCA_964016885.1 Eledone cirrhosa
CATAATCACCAACACACCACAATCATCATCATCATAATCACCAACACACAACAATCATCATCATCATCATAATCTCCAACACACCACAATCATCATCATCATCATAATCACCAACACGCCACAATCATCATCATCATCATAATCACCAACACACCACAATCATCATCATCATAATCACCAACACGCCACAATCATCATCATCATCATAATCACCAACACACCACAATCATCATCATCATCATCATAATCTCCAACACACCACAATCATCATCATCATCATAATCACCAACACACCACAATCATCATCATCATCATCATAATCAGCAACACACCACAATCATCATCATCATAATCACCAACACACCACAATCATCATCATCATCATAATCTCCAACACACCACAATCATCATCATTATCATAATCACCAACACACCACAATCATCATCATCATCATAATCACCAACACGCCACAATCATCATCATCATCATAATCACCAACACACCACAATCATCATCATCATCATAATCTCCAACACACCACAATCATCATCATCATCATAATCACTAACACACCACAATCATCATCATCATAATCACCAACACACCACAATCATCATCATCATCATAATCACCAACACACCACAATCATCATCATCATAATCACCAACACACCACAATCATCATCATCATCATAATCTCCAACACACCACAATCATCATCATCATCATAATCACCAACACACCACAATCATCATCATCATCATAATCTCCAACACACCACAATCATCATCATCATAATCTCCAACACACCACAATCATCATCATCATCATAATCACCAACACACCACAATCATCATCATCATCATAATCACCAACACACCACAATCATCATCATCATCATAATCACCAACACACCACAATCATCATCATCATAATCACCAACACACCACAATCATCATCATCATCATAATCTCCAACACACCACAATCATCATCATCATCATAATCACCAACACACCACAATCATCATCATCATCATAATCACCAACACACCACAATCATCATCATCATCATAATCACCAACACACCACAATCATCATCATCATCATCATAATCACCAACACACCACAATCATCATCATCATCATAATCACCAACACACCACAATCATCATCATCATAATCACCAACACACCACAATCATCATCATCATCATAATCACCAACACACCACAATCATCATCATCATCATAATCACCAACACACCACAATCATCATCATCATCATAATCACCAACACACCACAATCATCATCATCATCATAATCTCCAACACACCACAATCATCATCATCATCATAATCACCAACACACCACAATCATCATCATCATCATAATCACCAACACGCCACAATCATCATCATCATCATAATCACCAACACACCACAATCATCATCATCATAATCACCAACACGCCACAATCATCATCATCATAATCACCAACACACCACAATCATCATCATCATCATAATCTCCAACACACCACAATCATCATCATAATCACCAACACACCACAATCATCATCATCATCATAATCACCAACACACCACAATCATCATCATCATAATCACCAACACACCACAATCATCATCATCATCATAATCTCCAACACACCACAATCATCATCATCATCATAATCACCAACACACCACAATCATCATCATCATAATCACCAACACACCACAATCATCATCATCATCATAATCACCAACACACCACAATCATCATCATCATAACTCACCAACACACCACAATCATCATCATCATCATAATCACCAACACCCACAATCATCATCATCATCATAATCACCACACACCACAATCATCATCATCATCATAATCTCCAACACACCACAATCATCATCATCATCATAATCACCAACACACCACAATCATCATCATCATAATCACCAACACACCACAATCATCATCATCATCATAATCACCAACACACCACAATCATCATCATAATCACCAACACACCACAATCATCATCATCATCATAATCACCAACACACCACAATCATCATCATCATCATAATCTCCAACACACCACAATCATCATCATCATCATAATCACCAACACACCACAATCATCATCATCATCATAATCACCAACACCCACAATCATCATCATCATCATAATCACCAACACACCACAATCATCATCATCATAATCACCAACACGCCACAATCATCATCATCATCATAATCACCAACACACCACAATCATCATCATCATCATCATAATCTCCAACACACCACAATCATCATCATCATAATCACCAACACACCACAATCATCATCATCATCATAATCACCAACACCCACAATCATCATCATCATCATAATCACCAACACACCACAATCATCATCATCATCATAATCACCAACACACCACAATCATCATCATCATCATAATCACCAACACACCACAATCATCATCATCATCATCATAATCTCCAACACACCACAATCATCATCATCATCATAATCACCAACACACCACAATCATCATCATCATCATAATCACCAACACACCACAATCATCATCATCATCATAATCACCAACACACCACAATCATCATCATCATCATAATCACCAACACACCACAATCATCATCATCATCATAATCTCCAACACACCACAATCATCATCATCATCATAATCACCAACACACCACAATCATCATCATCATCAAAATCACCAACACACCACAATCATCATCATCATCATAACAACAACACCACCCCACAATCATCATCATCATCATAATCACCAACACACCACAATCATCATCATCATCATAATCACCAACACACCACAATCATCATCATCATCATAATCTCCAACACACCACAATCATCATCATCATCATAATCACCAACACACCACAATCATCATCATCATAATCACCAACACACCACAATCATCATCATCATCATAATCACCAACACACCACAATCATCATCATCATAATCACCAACACACCACAATCATCATCATCATCATAATCTCCAACACACCACAATCATCATCATCATCATAATCACCAACACACCACAATCATCATCATCATCATAATCTCCAACACACCACAATCATCATCATCATAATCTCCAACACACCACAATCATCATCATCATCATAATCACCAACACACCACAATCATCATCATCATCATAATCACCAACACACCACAATCATCATCATCATCATCATAATCACCAACACACCACAATCATCATCATCATAATCACCAACACACCACAATCATCATCATCATCATAATCTCCAACACACCACAATCATCATCATCATCATAATCACCAACACACCACAATCATCATCATCATCATAATCACCAACACCCACAATCATCATCATCATCATAATCACCAACACACCACAATCATCATCATCATCATCATAATCTCCAACACACCACAATCATCATCATCATCATAATCACCAACACACCACAATCATCATCATCATAATCACCAACACACCACAATCATCATCATCATCATAATCACCAACACACCACAATCATCATCATCATAATCACCAACACACCACAATCATCATCATCATCATAATCTCCAACACACCACAATCATCATCATCATCATAATCACCAACACACCACAATCATCATCATCATCATAATCACCAACACACCACAATCATCATCATCATAATCTCCAACACACCACAATCATCATCATCATCATAATCACCAACACACCACAATCATCATCATCATCATAATCACCAACACACCACAATCATCATCATCATCATAATCTCCAACACACCACAATCATCATCATCATCATAATCTCCAACACACCACAATCATCATCATCATCATAATCACCAACACACCACAATCATCATCATCATCATAATCACCAACACACCACAATCATCATCATCATCATAATCACCAACACACCACAATCATCATCATCATAATCTCCAACACACCACAATCATCATCATCATCATAATCACCAACACACCACAATCATCATCATCATCATAATCACCAACACACCACAATCATCATCATCATCATAATCTCCAACACACCACAATCATCATCATCATCATAATCTCCAACACACCACAATCATCATCATCATCATAATCACCAACACACCACAATCATCATCATCATCATAATCACCAACACACCACAATCATCATCATCATCATAATCACCAACACACCACAATCATCATCATCATCATAATCTCCAACACACCACAATCATCATCATCATCATAATCACCAACACACCACAATCATCATCATCATAATCTCCAACACACCACAATCATCATCATCATCATAATCACCAACACACCACAATCATCATCATCATCATAATCACCAACACACCACAATCATCATCATCATCATAATCACCAACACACCACAATCATCATCATCATCATAATCTCCAACACACCACAATCATCATCATCATCATAATCTCCAACACACCACAATCATCATCATCATCATAATCACCAACACACCACAATCATCATCATCATAATCACCAACACACCACAATCATCATCATCATCATAATCTCCAACACACCACAATCATCATCATCATAATCACCAACACCCACAATCATCATCATCATCATAATCACCAACACACCACAATCATCATCATCATCATAATCACCAACACACCACAATCATCATCATCATCATAATCTCCAACACACCACAATCATCATCATCATCATAATCTCCAACACACCACAATCATTATCATCATCATAATCACCAACACACCACAATCATCATCATCATCATAATCACCAACACACCACAATCATCATCATCATCATAATCTCCAACACACCACAATCATCATCATCATAATCACCAACACCCACAATCATCATCATCATCATAATCACCAACACACCACAATCATCATCATCATCATAATCTCCAACACACCACAATCATCATCATCATAATCACCAACACCCACAATCATCATCATCATCATCATAATCTCCAACACACCACAATCATCATCATCATCATAATCTCCAACACACCACAATCATCATCATCATAATCACCAACACGCCACAATCATCATCATCATCATCATAATCACCAACACACCACAATCATCATCATCATCATAATCTCCAACACACCACAATCATCATCATCATCATCATAATCACCAACACACCACAATCATCATCATAATCACCAACACCCACAATCATCATCATCATCATCATAATCACCAACACACCACAATCATCATCATAATCACCAACACGCCACAATCATCATCATCATCATCATAATCACCAACACACCACAATCATCATCATCATCATAATCTCCAACACACCACAATCATCATCATCATCATAATCACCAACACACCACAATCATCATCATCATCATAATCTCCAACACACCACAATCATCATCATCATCATAATCTCCAACACACCACAATCATCATCATCATCATAATCACCAACACGCCACAATCATCATCATCATCATCATAATCACCAACACACCACAATCATCATCATCATCATAATCACCAACACGCCACAATCATCATCATCATCATCATAATCACCAACACACCACAATCATCATCATCATCATAATCACCAACACGCCACAATCATCATCATCATCATAATCACCAACACACCACAATCATCATCATCATCATAATCTCCAACACACCACAATCATCATCATCATCATAATCACCAACACGCCACAATCATCATCATCATCATCATAATCACCAACACACCACAATCATCATCATCATCATAATCACCAACACACCACAATCATCATCATCATCATAATCTCCAACACACCACAATCATCATCATCATCATAATCACCAACACGCCACAATCATCATCATCATCATCATAATCACCAACACACCACAATCATCAACATCATCATAATCTCCAACACACCACAATCATCATCATCATCATAATCACCAACACGCCACAATCATCATCATCATCATCATAATCACCAACACACCACAATCATCATCATCATCATAATCTCCAACACACCACAATCATCATCATCATCATAATCTCCAACACACCACAATCATCATCATCATCATAATCTCCAACACACCACAATCATCATCATCATCATAATCACCAACACGCCACAATCATCATCATCATCATCATAATCACCAACACACCACAATCATCATCATCATCATAATCACCAACACGCCACAATCATCATCATCATCATCATAATCTCCAACACACCACAATCATCATCATCATCATAATCACCAACACACCACAATCATCATCATCATCATAATCTCCAACACACCACAATCATCATCATCATCATAATCTCCAACACACCACAATCATCATCATCATCATAATCTCCAACACACCACAATCATCATCATCATCATAATCACCAACACGCCACAATCATCATCATCATCATCATAATCACCAACACACCACAATCATCATCATCATCATAATCACCAACACGCCACAATCATCATCATCATCATCATAATCACCAACACACCACAATCATCATCATCATCATAATCACCAACACACCACAATCATCATCATCATCATCATAATCACCAACACACCACAATCATCATCATCATCATAATCTCCAACACACCACAATCATCATCATCATCATAATCTCCAACACACCACAATCATCATCATCATCATAATCTCCAACACACCACAATCATCATCATCATCATAATCACCAACACGCCACAATCATCATCATCATCATCATAATCACCAACACACCACAATCATCATCATCATCATAATCACCAACACGCCACAATCATCATCATCATCATCATAATCTCCAACACACCACAATCATCATCATCATCATAATCACCAACACGCCACAATCATCATCATCATCATCATAATCTCCAACACACCACAATCATCATCATCATCATAATCTCCAACACACCACAATCATCATCATCATCATAATCACCAACACACCACAATCATCATCATCATCATAATCTCCAACACACCACAATCATCATCATCATCATAATCTCCAACACACCACAATCATCATCATCATCATAATCACCAACACCCACAATCATCATCATCATCATCATAATCACCAACACACCACAATCATCATCATAATCACCAACACACCACAATCATCATCATCATCATAATCACCAACACACCACAATCATCATCATCATCATAATCACCAACACACCACAATCATCATCATCATCATAATCACCAACACACCACAATCATCATCATCATCATAATCACCAACACACCACAATCATCATCATCATCATAATCACCAACACACCACAATCATCATCATCATCATAATCACCAACACACCACAATCATCATCATCATCATAATCACCAACACACCACAATCATCATCATCATCATAATCACCAACACACCACAATCATCATCATCATCATAATCACCAACAGACCACAATCATCATCATCATCATAATCACCAACAGACCACAATCATCATCATCATCATAATCACCAACACACCACAATCATCATCATCATCATCATAATCTCCAACACACCACAATCATCATCATCATCATAATCACCAACACACCACAATCATCATCATCATCATAATCTCCAACACACCACAATCATCATCATCATCATAATCTCCAACACACCACAATCATCATCATCATCATAATCACCAACACACCACAATCATCATCATCATCATAATCTCCAACACACCACAATCATCATCATCATCATAATCACCAACACACCACAATCATCATCATCATCATAATCTCCAACACACCACAATCATCATCATCATCATAATCACCAACACACCACAATCATCATCATCATCATAATCACCAACACACCACAATCATCATCATCATCATCATAATCTCCAACACACCACAATCATCATCATCATCATAATCTCCAACACACCACAATCATCATCATCATAATCACCAACACGCCACAATCATCATCATCATCATCATAATCACCAACACACCACAATCATCATCATCATCATAATCTCCAACACACCACAATCATCATCATCATCATCATAATCACCAACACACCACAATCATCATCATAATCACCAACACGCCACAATCATCATCATCATCATCATAATCACCAACACACCACAATCATCATCATAATCACCAACACTCCACAATCATCATCATCATCATCATAATCACCAACACACCACAATCATCATCATCATCATAATCTCCAACACACCACAATCATCATCATCATCATAATCACCAACACACCACAATCATCATCATCATCATAATCTCCAACACACCACAATCATCATCATCATCATAATCTCCAACACACCACAATCATCATCATCATCATAATCACCAACACACCACAATCATCATCATCATCATCATAATCACCAACACACCACAATCATC
The DNA here is from genome assembly GCA_964016885.1 of Eledone cirrhosa. NCBI lineage: Eukaryota > Metazoa > Mollusca > Cephalopoda > Octopoda > Eledonidae > Eledone > Eledone cirrhosa. The sequence goes on from CAXHJY010000707.1 coordinate 8,630, forward strand.
ATCATCATCATAATCACCAACACGCCACAATCATCATCATCATCATCATAATCACCAACACACCACAATCATCATCATCATCATAATCACCAACACGCCACAATCACATCATCATCATCATAATCACCAACACACCACAATCATCATCATCATCATAATCTCCAACACACCACAATCATCATCATCATCATAGTCACCAACACACCACAATCATCATCATCATCATAATCTCCAACACACCACAATCATCATCATCATCATAATCACCAACACACCACAATCATCATCATCATCATAATCTCCAACACACCACAATCATCATCATCATCATAATCTCCAACACACCACAATCATCATCATCATCATAATCACCAACACACCACAATCATCATCATCATCATAATCACCAACACACCACAATCATCATCATCATCATAATCTCCAACACACCACAATCATCATCATCATCATAGTCACCAACACACCACAATCATCATCATCATCATAATCACCAACAGACCACAATCATCATCATCATCATAATCACCAACACACCACAATCATCATCATCATCATAATCACCAACACACCACAATCATCATCATCATCATAATCTCCAACACACCACAATCATCATCATCATCATAATCTCCAACACACCACAATCATCATCATCATCATAATCACCAACACACCACAATCATCATCATCATCATAATCACCAACACACCACAATCATCATCATCATCATAATCACCAACACACCACAATCATCATCATCATAATCTCCAACACACCACAATCATCATCATCATCATAATCACCAACACACCACAATCATCATCATCATCATAATCACCAACACACCACAATCATCATCATCATCATCATAATCTCCAACACACCACAATCATCATCATCATCATAATCTCCAACACACCACAATCATCATCATCATCATAATCACCAACACACCACAATCATCATCATCATCATAATCACCAACACACCACAATCATCATCATCATCATAATCACCAACACACCACAATCATCATCATCATCATAATCACCAACACACCACAATCATCATCATCATCATAATCACCAACACACCACAATCATCATCATCATCATAATCACCAACACACCACAATCATCATCATCATCATAATCACCAACAGACCACAATCATCATCATCATCATAATCTCCAACACACCACAATCATCATCATCATCATAATCACCAACACACCACAATCATCATCATCATCATCATAATCTCCAACACACCACAATCATCATCATCATCATAATCACCAACACACCACAATCATCATCATCATCATAATCTCCAACACACCACAATCATCATCATCATCATAATCACCAACACACCACAATCATCATCATCATCATAATCTCCAACACACCACAATCATCATCATCATCATAATCTCCAACACACCACAATCATCATCATCATCATAATCTCCAACACACCACAATCATCATCATCATAATCACCAACACACCACAATCATCATCATCATCATAATCACCAACACACCACAATCATCATCATCATCATAATCTCCAACACACCACAATCATCATCATCATCATAATCACCAACACACCACAATCATCATCATCATCATAATCTCCAACACACCACAATCATCATCATCATCATAATCACCAACAGACCACAATCATCATCATCATCATAATCACCAACACACCACAATCATCATCATCATCATAATCTCCAACACACCACAATCATCATCATCATCATAATCACCAACACACCACAATCATCATCATCATCATAATCTCCAACACACCACAATCATCATCATCATCATAATCACCAACACACCACAATCATCATCATCATCATAATCTCCAACACACCACAATCATCATCATCATCATAATCACCAACACACCACAATCATCATCATCATCATAATCACCAACACACCACAATCATCATCATCATCATAATCACCAACACACCACAATCATCATCATCATCATAATCTCCAACACACCACAATCATCATCATCATCATAATCTCCAACACACCACAATCATCATCATCATCATAATCACCAACACACCACAATCATCATCATCATCATAATCACCAACACACCACAATCATCATCATCATCATAATCACCAACACACCACAATCATCATCATCATAATCTCCAACACACCACAATCATCATCATCATCATAATCACCAACACACCACAATCATCATCATCATCATAATCACCAACACACCACAATCATCATCATCATCATCATAATCTCCAACACACCACAATCATCATCATCATCATAATCTCCAACACACCACAATCATCATCATCATCATAATCACCAACACACCACAATCATCATCATCATCATAATCACCAACACACCACAATCATCATCATCATCATAATCTCCAACACACCACAATCATCATCATCATCATAATCACCAACACACCACAATCATCATCATCATCATAATCACCAACACACCACAATCATCATCATCATAATCTCCAACACACCACAATCATCATCATCATCATAATCACCAACACACCACAATCATCATCATCATCATAATCTCCAACACACCACAATCATCATCATCATCATAATCTCCAACACACCACAATCATCATCATCATCATAATCACCAACACACCACAATCATCATCATCATCATAATCACCAACACACCACAATCATCATCATCATCATAATCACCAACACACCACAATCATCATCATCATAATCTCCAACACACCACAATCATCATCATCATCATAATCACCAACACACCACAATCATCATCATCATCATAATCACCAACACACCACAATCATCATCATCATCATCATAATCTCCAACACACCACAATCATCATCATCATCATAATCTCCAACACACCACAATCATCATCATCATCATAATCACCAACACACCACAATCATCATCATCATCATAATCACCAACACACCACAATCATCATCATCATCATAATCTCCAACACACCACAATCATCATCATCATCATAATCACCAACACACCACAATCATCATCATCATCATAATCACCAACACACCACAATCATCATCATCATAATCTCCAACACACCACAATCATCATCATCATCATAATCACCAACACACCACAATCATCATCATCATCATAATCACCAACACACCACAATCATCATCATAATCACCAACACACCACAATCATCATCATCATCATAATCACCAACACACCACAATCATCATCATCATCATAATCACCAACAGACCACAATCATCATCATCATCATAATCACCAACAGACCACAATCATCATCATCATCATCATAATCTCCAACACACCACAATCATCATCATCATCATAATCACCAACAGACCACAATCATCATCATCATCATAATCACCAACACACCACAATCATCATCATCATCATCATAATCTCCAACACACCACAATCATCATCATCATCATAATCACCAACACACCACAATCATCATCATCATCATCATAATCTCCAACACACCACAATCATCATCATCATCATAATCACCAACACACCACAATCATCATCATCATCATCATAATCTCCAACACACCACAATCATCATCATCATCATCATAATCACCAAAACACCACAATCATCATCATCATCATCATAATCTCCAACACACCACAATCATCATCATCATCATAATCACCAACACACCACAATCATCATCATCATCATCATAATCTCCAACACACCACAATCATCATCATCATCATAATCACCAACACACCACAATCATCATCATCATCATAATCACCAACACACCACAATCATCATCATCATCATAATCACCAACACACCACAATCATCATCATCATCATAATCACCAACACACCACAATCATCATCATCATCATAATCACCAACACACCACAATCATCATCATCATCATAATCACCAACACACCACAATCATCATCATCATCATAATCACCAACACACCACAATCATCATCATCATAATCACCAACACACCACAATCATCATCATCATCATAATCTCCAACACACCACAATCATCATCATCATCATAATCACCAACACACCACAATCATCATCATCATCATAATCACCAACACACCACAATCATCATCATCATCATAATCACCAACACACCACAATCATCATCATCATCATCATAATCTCCAACACACCACAATCATCATCATCATCATAATCACCAACACACCACAATCATCATCATCATCATAATCACCAACACACCACAATCATCATCATCATCATAATCACCAACACACCACAATCATCATCATCATCATCATAATCTCCAACACACCACAATCATCATCATCATCATAATCACCAACACACCACAATCATCATCATCATCATAATCACCAACACACCACAATCATCATCATCATAATCACCAACACACCACAATCATCATCATCATCATAATCACCAACACACCACAATCATCATCATCATCATAATCACCAACACACCACAATCATCATCATCATAATCACCAACACACCACAATCATCATCATCATAATCACCAGCACACCACAATCATCATCATCATCATCATAATCACCAACACACCACAATCATCATCATCATCATAATCTCCAACGCACAACAATCATCATCATCATCATAATCACCAACACACCACAATCATCATCATCATCATAATCTCCAACGCACAACAATCATCATCATCATCATAATCACCAACACACAACAATCATCATCATCATCATAATCTCCAACGCACAACAATCATCATCGTCATAATCACCAACACACAACAATCATCATCATCGTCATATTTTCTCTGCTAAAATTAAAGTGTGACAGCACTGGAAGCTTTTCTTCTGTAGAAGAATATTTTCTGAGTCACTGGCAGACCGTTGGTGGAACAATAACACATATGGAAACCTCTACAAAGTTTCATGACCTGCCAGATATAGTAACCAAATCACATACACACCACACATCATGAATGGTATGATGACCAGGAGGGTGATGATGATATGGTACTGGCATGGCTGAGTGGTTAAGAAGTTTGCTTTACAATCATTAAGTCTTTGGTTTAATCCCACTGAGTAGAATCTTAGGAGAGTATTTTTCTTTGCCATACTATAAAAGAAACTTTATTAACCTTTTAGCATTTAACCAGCTGTATCTGGGCAGAATTCTCTCACCACTTTTTCTTCAAACTGGCTGTAACCGGCCGCTCATACTGATGTTAAGGTATTGTTCTTAAAATAAATAATATCAAAATCTCATTCGATATTATGCGAGATATTATATATGATAATTATGTGAGGTAAATCCTTTATCGTGAAAATATAATAGTAAATATAGAGTAATGTAAATGCTAAAGGGTTAAAAATTATTTTATATCGACAAAAAGATTACTTACTTAAAAGGATGGATATATATAATTGTTCTTTATCCAGAGAGAATTAATCGAATGAAATAGGGAAAAAAAATTGAAATTTGCTGCTGACACCTATGTGTGTTTAGGTGGCATCCTATGAAGCTGCATCTCATAGGTGGTTTCTTAAGTGTTATAATGATAGCAGCCCCAATCTTATGTTGTTATTGCTACAGTTTACATCTCTCTCTATCTATATTCGTCAACAATAGATGGTGGTACTCTCTCAAGAAAGCAATTAGAATAGAATCGATAGGGTATAGCAGAGAGTTAGCCTTAGAGAAAAACAGAATAGAAAGAGAACTAGTAGCCAAGGTAGAGGAGGCACTTAGAAGTGGCAACGCGGCTAGAGTGTTAGCATCGAGAACGGCACTGGACGAGTTCTTTGATGCGAAACACGAAGGCTGCGTGGTCAGAAGCAAAACACGTGCTCTAGGAAACGAAGGAGTGAAAGCTGTCAGCTGGGCCCGAGTGGCGGAAGCAAAAAGTAACAAGTCCACAATTCGGTCTTTGAAAGACCAAAACGGACGCGTGCTATTTGAGCCCAAGCAAATGTGCGCGACCTTACAGCGGCACTTTGCGCAGAATGACGGTGAGCCGAACGGGGCAATGGACTTTAGATCATACCTCGATGGCCTGCCACGTCTCTCGAACACGGACGGTGAGTTCTGCGAAAGACCGATCACGGATACTGAGATACGGCACGCTCTGGGCCGCTGCGGGAAACGCAAGTCACCCGGTCTAGATGGTCTACCCTACGAGTTTTACATAGGCATGCCGGACTTGTTCTCTGGCATCCTCGAAGCCGTCTACTGCAATTGGCAGCAGAACGGGAGAATTCCCAGTTCTGCAGGCAAGGGCGTAGTAACGCTGATCAGGAAAGACAAGAACAAGGGGGACGAAATTAACAACTTCAGGCCCATAACTCTGCTCAACACAGAGTTAAAGATTTTGGCCAAGGTGCTAGCGACGAGGTTGGCGCTTGTCATCAAGAACCTGGTAGGGAAAGTGCAAATGTGTGCAATCCCGACCTGGTCCATACACGACAATCTCCACCTCATGCGATACATCATAGAGAGGGTGGGTAGTAAACCCAGCTTCGGTGGGGCTCTGATCAACTTGGATCAGTCTAAGGCATTCGATAGGGTCGACCATCGATACTTGGAAGCGGTTCTCAAGGCGGCCAGTTTCGGTCCCGTGTTCAGAGGATGGATCAAGGCGATGCACACCAGCATCTGCTCGAGGGTCAAGGTGAACGGCTACCTATCGGAGCCGTTCACAATCACGCATTCCATTCGACAGGGGTGCCCTCTCTCCTCCATTCTGTATGTATTGACTCTAGAGCCACTACTGCAGAAATTGGAGCTGTTGCAGGGCATCCCTCTAGAACCGGGACTGTGCAAAGTGGCGTCGGCTTATGTCGACGATGTGATGGTAATGGTGTCGAGCACCTGGGAAATCGGGGTGATCGGCAACTTACTGAAAGAATACGAAACGCTGACAGAAGCAAAACTAAACCCGAACAAGTCGGTCGGTTTGCAACTCGGTATGTGGAGGCAAACCGATGACGTCCGACAGCGTCGTTGGACGCTGGACAGACGGACCGGTGAAATTGCTCGGGGTCTGGTTCGGTCCAGACCTCCAGGTGGAGAAAAACTGGAACGAGGTCACGGCCAAGGTGTTTGCACTCACTCAGAAGTGGGCAGAGTGCAAACTGTCCTTGAAAGGTCGAGCGGAAGTGGCGAACACTTTCATAGCATCCGTCATCTACTACCGCTTGACTGTCGTGCCTTGTCCCCGTGAACACCTCGCCAAGATGGAACGCATGCTCTTCCAGTTTCTGTGGAAGGAGCAGGCTCCGCTGGTGTGGAGATCCGTCTGCTGTCAGCACCCTTCCAACGGAGGACTGGGAATGCCGTGGCTGATGATGCACAAACATGCGCTGAGGCTGCGGCATCTCCAGGTATTCCTCACAGACCCCCAACCGGTGTGTGCACCGTTTGTGAGACACGCTTTCCCACAGCTCGTCTCGCTGACAGAGTTGCAGTCCTGGGTCAAGAAAAGACCGAAAACGATGGGCGCCTGGCACATTGAATGCGCTCAGGCGCTCACAGTCCTCTGGCAAGCGGGCGCAGCAATCAGTGGAGACTCCAACTCGACATTCTATAGAGGGATTGTACGTTACAAGGGCGACGACGTGCTCAGAGAGACTCTGGGCGTCGAAGACGATGAACTCACCAGTCTGTTTGGTAGGACTTTCCGCCCGGGACTTATGGACAACTTCCAGAGGTCCCTGGCCTGGCAGTGCTACTGAGGAGCTCTACCGGTTCGTGACAAGATCTACAGGCACGGACGCCCCGGCAGGGATCCTTCCAAGAAGACGTGTCCAAGATGCGCGCAGGACATTGAAACAGTCCTGCACGCAATTGTACACTGCCTGGGCGTAACCGACCTGTGGAACTATGTAGAACAACTGCTGTCGCGTATGGGACAAATCCAGTTGACTGCCGAGTCCATAGTAAGGATCAAACCACCAGCCTCTTTCAACACGAAAGAGAGGCGGTTTTCCTCTGTACGGTGGCTATGGTGAAAGAAGTTATATGGTGGACGAGGTTGAGAGGACTGAAGACAGATACCTTTCTCTCCAGACAACAATTGATTCCCTTCTTTAAGCATCACTTTAGAAGGAGAATCAGGGTGGAGAGAGAGGCACTGCACCCCAGTAAATTTACTGAAAGGTGGGTGAATGAAGCGAAAATGGCCCGAGTGATTGGGCCTTCTCTGTTTATAAGCCTGTAGGTTGAAGAAGAGAGCAAAAGGAAGAAAGGAGCACTTGCACAACACGCTCCTGGAGTTGAGGGTTGTTCTATCGACGGGGTATTAAACAACCCATTTGTGGCGCCTCCCCCCTATTGGGGATTTCGATTGTTGTAATTGTTTGCTTTTATATTTTTTACACGACTGTATGTAAAATCCCCGGCATGTCTTTGTATTGTCCGCTTTTCTTGTGTGCCCTTGTGGCTAATAAAGAAATATATCTATATAATATAAGATCAAAAGATGGTTAAAAGAGTTCCAAGTATTTTATTATGCGCATTTCAAAAACAAATATCATCATGGGATGATATCTGCGTTCTCATCAGATAAAATAGGGATACATGATATGAAGCTTAAAAAACACTTGTGAATAGTGAAGTTTTAAATCAACATAAAACTCACCTCCTACATTATCTATCTCTATATATATATATACACACACATATACTATGCATATATAAGTTATTTAAACATAAAATATAAACATAATCATTTCTTATCAAAGAAGGAATAAAATGAATGCTCTAGAAATAGCCATGAAAATAATAATGATAATAATAATGTGAAAGGGTTGATATATCTTAGATATATTTAAAGTTACATCAATCAGGTATATGTTTAATTGGTGTAAAAGATATAGATGTAGATATAGAAATAAATAAAACCATTTTTACCATTCTTACACATTATATCACTTAAAAGGAATCATCATTATATATCTATTATTCCTTCCAGAAGAATAAATTATACTCTTGTTATATATATATATATGTGTGAGTGTGTGTGTCCCACCTCCACAATTCAAAACGTCCTCTCACTCTCTCCTCCCTCCAGGTGATGACTTCCTTAACTAGTAATATGTAGCTACCAATGCTCCCCCATCTACAGAGTCACTTCCAACTTACTCTCACCTTCCCCCCTCTCCCACTCAGATCACTGCCTCTCCCTGCCCAGCTGAAAACACCACAACATTCCCTAGCTTTATTCTACAGTACACTTTGTAAAGTGGTAGTGCTGGTTTCACAACAAAACTGAACCCAGTACACTCTGCAAAGTGGCACTACTGGTGCCATCACAAAATGCACCAAATACACTCTGTAAGGTAGTAGTGCTAGTGCCATCATAAAATACACCAAGTACACTCAGCAAAGAGGTCAGCATGAGGAAGGACATCTTGCTGTAGAAACCATGTCAAAATATGGGACACAAGTACAAGATATAGTTCTCTGAATAACTATCTTCGGATTGTGACGCCCCATCCAACCCATCCCAACATGGAAAGCCGACACAAAATGTTGATGAGAAGGATGATGATGATGATTGTGGTGATGGTGGCAGTGATAACGGTGATAATGATGACAAAGGTGATTATGTGGGTGATGTTGATGATGGTAATGATGATGACAATGAGTGATGATGGTGGTGGTGATGATGATGATAAAGGTGATGATTGTAATGACAAAGATGGGAATGAATATGATGATGGCAGTGGTGATGATGGTGATGTTTATCTCCCTTATTCTCTGTTTTACAAGCAGAATCTCCAGTGCGTAATAAAAAATATAAAAATACTCCAATATGTCTGTTTATAAATTCAGTTTTAGTGAAGATATTGGCATCCAGAAATAGTATGATTGTGATTATCTCTACATAGATTTTTCCTATATATCATCATCATCATCATCATCAACGTTTAACGTCCGTGTTCCACGCTTGCATGGGTTTGGACGGGGGTAGTCCCACTTGAGGCAAGAGTGATTGTCTTGCTCGCATAGGACTGTCTGGCAGGTTTTCTACAGTTGGATGCCCTTCCTAACACCAACCACATTTACAGTGTGGGTCTGGGAGGTTTTTACCGTGTTGCCTACACGGCCACATTACAGCGTGGACTGTGTGTTTTTTTGTCGTGACACCTACACGATCTCGTTTGTTTCGGCCTGGATGGCGCGGCACCAACATAACTTTACATGGAACGGGGTGGTGTGGATGGGGTGGGGGTGGTGGCGGGACAGGGTGTAGTTTGTTAGAGATGCCTACTGGCAAGGCGGGTCTTCTCTGTTACTGAGTACCGCCAAAGGTCACGGTCCAGTGACATTGTCTTGGAGAGGTGTAAGTGTATGAGGTCGGAGTTTATCAGCTCATCCCATGTTTTTCTAGGTCTGCCTATTCCGTGGCTACCGTCTATCTTTATTGCCCTGCACTTTGTAATATATATATACTGAAGTAAAAGTTAAGTGGAAATATCCAAGAGTAAGAGCACTCAGTCCATAGTGACATAAACAGGTACTCAAGTTTCGTTGGGTTCTTGGCCCCATTTTCTTCAGCCTGTCATGAGAAAAACAAGAAAAAAATGACAAGCTGAAGAAATTGGGGCCCAGAACCCAACGAAACATGAGTACCTGTTTATGTTACTGCTGTAATTATTATATATAATGATGGCAATAGCATTGAACATTTTTAATTTTTGGAGTCCAGAATTGGATCACCAGATATATGAACGATCATATAAACTGGGAAATTTGAACTTTGATAAATGAATAGCTTGCATAATTGAAACCCTATAGTTTATGTTGATAACTGATACATGGAAGCCATTAAAAATAATGATATTTTAATAACTTATTTTTAGGATATAATTACATAAATGTTAAACATGTATGTACAAATGACATACAAGATGAAATGTATAACTTTGGAGAAATAACTATTTACAGTGACAAACGTAAGGTTAAAATCCAGGACCTTGTGGTTGGAAAGGGAACTTCTTATAGCTACATGACTGAGATAGGAAATGGATTGTATATGTGTGTGTGTCAGTAAATTTTAAAGAGTTACAGACAGAGATATATATATACAAACACACGTGGCTTATTAATATGATTGATATATTTTGTGATGGCTTTATCTTATGTTTTTGTAGCTTCAGGTAAGAAATGGCTTTGATCTTGCGTTGTAATCAATAATTCTTTGGATTTCTCTGTGAAACAAGTCAGTGTCGAGTTAATTTATATATTTTTACATC
>CAXHJY010000707.1:25000-32500 GCA_964016885.1 Eledone cirrhosa
TATGTGGCATTAAAATCGCTGGTTTGCATTCCTTTTTTTCGTTTCCAGAAACAGATCTGTCTATGCGAGTAAAGACCATTTTAACACCCAGAAGTATGTATTTAAATTTACTTATTTGTTCTTTATATACATATGTACAAAATACCAATTTGTTTTCCAATTGATAAATCCTGTTATATATCGTTTATAATTGTGCGTGTGTGTGTGTGCGTGTGCGTGTGTGTGTGTGTGTGTGTGTGTGTGTGTGTGTGTGTGTGTGTGTGTGTGTGTGTGATGCATGTTTAAACAATAATGTATATGTAAATGATAATATATCAATATATATGTATGTGTGTATATATATATATCAGTGGCGAAGGGTAACTTGGAAAGCGGGGCATTCAATCCAATCGCCATGGTGGAAAGTGGGGCGGTGGAGCCTTACTCACCTCCCTCCTCGAAAAATTATTCGTCGTCCTCTCTTCCATTTGTAAATATCTAAACTAATTTTGATGTGAGAACATGGACTTCTACCAACAGACCACACTTCAGGCTTGATACCCTCTCCTCTAGACTTGATGTCTTCCCATTAGTAACACCCTGACGACAAGCCTGTGATGATGACCCTTGTTGGTTTTGTGAGAAATATGAGTAAATAGTAAAACCTTCAAATAATGTAATATTTAAAATTCATTTGTAAATCAGTTCAATTCTTCCTTTGTTTTTGGCAAATTCATCGGTCACTTTGCTATAAAATGTATCAGCACCACGCTCTAACTTCATCTTCTTCAAAAGGTCTTTATTCATGGAAATGAAGACCAAATTGCTCAATCTCTCTTCACTTTGAGAACACCTCAGATAATTATTTATTCGCTTTAATGAAGAAAACGACCTCTCACATGAATCAGATGTGGCAGGTATGGTCAAAATCAGGCGTAATAGTTTTGCTACTTTTGCCAGAGCTTGATTTAGTTAAAGTTCCCGTATTATGTCTGTGACTTCTTGGGTGCTTGGCGCTTGCTTTGAAAAACCTACAGCATAAGCTGATTTCAACTCGCATCCAAATCCAATATGTTTCAATAGACACCCAAGGATGAAAAACCTTCCATCGGAAATTTTCTTTCGTAAACGTGAAAAAGCTTCGGATTCAACAATTTCACAATTGTTTTAAATCTTTGGTCAATGAGGACAATTACTTCATCCAAAATGTTGTTAAACAGAGTTCTTAAAACAGCTTCTGGTTCTTGATATCGACCACGCTTTTCCGGCGGTCCAGCGACACCATCCAGAACCCGACAGTAAAATTCCTCAAACTTGTTCTTCATATCAACCAATTGTTTTTGGAAGTTTTCAACCTCATGACTGCACCTCGAAATATCAAGTGGATTTTTTTGAAGAATCAAAAACAGAATTTCTGAGCCGCTTAATATAGTTTCAAAAACTACTAATAAAAATTTTAACTGAAAATCTTCTAGTATTGCAACGAATTCTCTCGCCTGTGCTAATTCTGAAGCATTCCAATTCTCTTTATTTTCTAATATCGTTGAAAATAGCTCAGAAAACATAGTAATCTTAAATAGGTGCGAGTTTACTTTTTTACGTAACTTTAAAAAAAATAATTTGATCTATTTTAAACTAAATTTTAAAGCATTGGAATGAATAAATGTATGAAAACTTTACCTTTTTAATCACGAAAATTTCGTCGGTTACTCCTTTACACTTACATGACTGAAATGTTTCTAGAACTTTCTGAATGAGGGTTAACTCAATCCCATTACTGCACTAGGACTTGATGAACACAACCACAAGGATATAGTTCGAACATGGAAGAGCCGAACTCCCACTCTCGTCGTTTCTATCTCTCCGTATGGTGAACAAATGGGGTCCCATGAGCTGGCGGACAGAGTAGAGAAGGCATTTCCAGCGCGAACTGGTCAAGAAAGAATTCTGGGAAGTGGTCACATGACTGAATCTGGGTCTTAAAATAAGCACTTGATAAAAAAAGTAAACTCGAACTTATTTGTTTATTGTTAGATTAAAGCTTCAATTCATCTAAAAAATGACATCCCTGTAACATTTTCATTCACCCCCATGATGGCAAAAAAAGTCAATTAGCTCAGTTTCCTCTCTACTTTCCCGATCTTTTGCAACAAGAAGCTTCGAAGAGAAGAAGAATATTATCATTTTCGGAAGAAAGAAACCGAAGCCTGAACTGAAAATCCAAACCAAAGTGGGCAGCAAAGAATGTTATCATTATTTTGATTCCAACTGTTATCATTATTTTGATTCCAACTATCATGAACAGTATGAGTGAATGACGGGATGTCCTATTCTGAAGAAATTGTTCTGTTTCCCATGTCTGTTATTTTGTCAACTTAAGAACACGTGGACAGCTAATGGCTATTGAGATTTGAACAATTTGATTACAGCTTTGACAAGACACAAAAAATCTCAGAACATTCTGAATTCCGTAATGGCGCTAAAAACCTTTGGCCGACAATAAATTGATACAGAGATCGATCACTGGAAAGCAGCTTCGATTCAATTGCATAATAGATCAGTTGAGAAAAAACGTGATGTATTGTGTTGAAATTTTGGTTTGTCAAGAATTATCATTTCAAGGACACGATGAAACAGAAGGATCAAACAATAAGGGTAATTTTCTGGCGATATGTGAAGCAGTAACGGAATACAATGTTTGTTTAAGATCGCATTTAGATTTCGTGAAGAAAAATGTTAACTACACATTTTCCGGACTTTCAAGCGATATTCAAAATGAGATCATTAATTGTATAACTGCTACAATTGAATGTGAAATTAAGGCAATGATCGAAAAAACATCATTTTTACTGTTATGTTTGATGAGAATACACAACTTCGAATAAAATCTCAATTGTCACGCGTTTTGTGATTTGTAAAAGCCTCAAGAAAGGTTTTGGGGATACGTCGATGTCAGTAAAGATAGAAGAGCTGCATCGCAAATTTGTTAATGAATTCAATTGAGGTAAAAAAAAAAATTCATCGCACAAACATGGAGCGAGCGTGATTGGCTGGAAATTTAAATGGAATGCAAGCAAGAATAAAGGAGATTTTTGGAGCGAACGTCATGTTTGTACATTGTTATGCGCATTCACTTAATTTGCTACTCTCTCAATCAGCTTCAAGTATTCGTGAATGTTGAATTTTCTTCCAAACTTTTAAGCGAATTTCAACTTTTTCCTCAAAGTTAACGACTGGAATAGCTCTATTGGATGAAATCGTTGGAAGGCGATTTTTCAAAATTACCTGAGACACGTTGGAATTATTCATCTCGACAGGTAACTATTTTATCCGATAAAATTACTGTTCTCTGAGCTATTTTCAACAATATTAGAAAATCCAGAGGATTAGAATGTTTCAGAATTAGCACAGGCAAGAGAATTCGTTGCAATCGAAGAAGATTTTCAGTTTAAACTTTTATTAGTAGTTTTTTAAAAAATATTGAGTGGCTCAGAAATTCTGTTTTCGATTCTTCAAAAACGTTCACTTGATATTTCAAGGTGCATTCATGAGGTTGAAAACTTCCAGAAACAATTAGTTGATATCAAGAACAAGTTTGAGGAATTTTACTGCCAGGTTCTGGATAGTGTCGCCGAACCATCAGAGAAGCGTGGTCAATATCAAGAGCTGTTTTAAAAACTCTGTTTAACAACATTTTGGATGAAGTTAACCATAGTTGCTACATCTGCTTCATGTGAGGGATCGTTTTCTACATTAAAGTGAATAAATAATTATCTGAGGTGTTCTCAAAGTGAAGAGAGATTGAGTAATTTGGTCTTCATTTCCATGAATAAAGACCTTCTGAAGAAGATGAAGGTAGAGCGTGGTGCTGATACATTTTATAGCAAAGTGACCGATGAATTTGCCAAAAATAAAGGAAGAATTGAACTGATTTACAAATGAATTTTAAATATTACATTATTTGAAGGTTTTACTATTTACTCATATTTCTCATGTAACCAATAAGGATCATCATGGAAGGCCCGTCGCCAGGGTGTTGCTAATGGGGAGGCATCAAGTCTAGTGGAGAGAGGTATCAAGCCTGAAGTGTGGTCTGTTGGTAGAAGTGCATGTTCTCACATTAAAAATATCTCATAACACGTTTACAAATGGGGGAGCGAACGAATAATTTTGCGAAGGGGGAAGTGGGTAAGACTCCATAGCCTCACTCTCCGTCATGGCGATTGGACTGCATGGTCAGCTTTCCAAGTTACCCTTCATCACTGATATATATATATATATATATATATATAACATTGAAAATAAGACCAAATACTGTTACTTGTATCATATTTTAATTAACTCACGTTTCTTCCATCTTACAGGATATATACTTAATTATTGGTTAATTAATTATATAATCCAATAATTGGATTCATCTAAATTAATAAAACCTTTATCTGTTTTCGTATTTGAAAGCGACTTTCTCTCTCTCTCTCTATATATATATATATATACATGATGGCTTCCCCCTCGTTATCGAGTATGGCCATTGCACGATATACCATTATTAATAATTATTAATTAATTCTATCGTGCAATGCCTGTGCATGAAGATATTTTTTAAAGTGAGGAAAGACTGCACTGAGCCAATCCCACTCTCTGAGCAACAGTAGTTATAACCCGAAAAGAAGAAAAGATCAACATCATTGGTAACCACTGAGCCGCAGGTTTTATATCGGAGTCATCCCAGTTTCCTGAGTTGCCTTCTCCTAGAAGAATGCCCTGACAAAGGCTAGGGGTCCTTCCCTCCCGGTGGTTTAATCGCGCGGTACATGTGTATATACATATTTACACACTTTCGGATGACCGTTGACTCATGAGTTCTTCCGCCCTTTGTCAGGTTTTGTTTTTGTCCTGCAGGGTGTCCAAAATAACCCTCCTCACCAAGTAAATTTGGTAGGGTTGCCGGTTTAGTCACCGACGACCTGACCATGTCACATACATACCGACACACACACATATATATTGTTACATTTGGAGATGGGCATGTTGCTAATATTATCAATAGAAAGAAGCACATACACCATATAATTTTCACTTTATTGTTCGCTATTCCTTTGTATATCAAAGTTCTTTCGTCACACATTCTGTGACCTCCTCAATATTTATGTTTGTGCTTCCTCTTTTTTCTAGTCTTAAACTTCTACTCTATCTTGTCTTTGTTTTGTGGTATACTTTTTGTGTTTCCTGTCTGTGTATGCATTTGCGCCTGTGTCTCTCTGTGTGTGTTCGTGTTTAGGTGTATGTGTTTTTGTGTTTGTCATGTCTATGCATGTTTTATGTGTGTTGGGGTTTGTATCATTTGCTGTTTTTCTGTTTGTGTCTTTATTCTGTCTTTAGCTATTAAGATACGAGTTGTTACTCTTCCAATCGCGTTTTCTATTCTATTATGTGAGTGGCCTCCGTAATTTTTCTGAGTGTTGTGTCAGTTCTATGTATGGATAGGATCTTTATTTCTTTGTTATCTATAGAGCCCTTGTGTTCTAGTTTTCCATGTTGGTATAGCACTGATGAACTTTTCTCCTCCTTAAGTTCTCGCCAGTGTTCCTTTAATCTCTCTCTCCTATACTATGGGCTGTATGTCGTTGTCTTGTTTTTGCATTGTCCCTATTTACATCTTATCCTATAGACTACATTTCTAGTTTTACAGTTTATCTGTGAGCTTATCTTACAGACTATAGTTTCTATCAGTACAGAGGTTTTTCGTAAAGAGGTATGTCCTACTGAACCAGGATTTTATGATGGCGACCTTAATGCATTGTTGGTACTTTATCTTAATAACCCGGTATGGATGAAAAGCAAAGTTAACCTTGGTGGCTTTTGAACTCATAACGTAAAAAAACACAACTCTATGCTGCAAAGTAGATTTCCAATGCTCTACTGATACTGCCAATCGACCGCCCTTTGCAGATAAATCTTTTGCCTTTTACTATAGATACGGATATAATTGTTTCTACTTTTGGCACAAGACCAGCAATTATCCCAGTGTATTACTAGTACTTTATTTTATCGACTCTGTAAGGATGAAAGGCAAAGTTAATCTCGGTGGAATTTGAACTCAGACTATAAAGGGCCGTAACTCTTTGTTGCAAAGAAAGGCATCCGACCCTCTACCGATACTGCCATCCACTATAGGTACAGATATAATACCAACCCTTTTAGTTACCTCAAATAACATCATCATCATCCTTCGACTCCTCTGTTGGCAGTCAGAACTCTCTTGACAATCCCTTTCCCCACTGTTCGGGCCTGCATTACTGTTCCCAGATCCCTTATGTCCAACCCTGAGTCCTGAGCTATGGTGTCTGAGAAAGTCAGTTTTCGTGAATAGACGCATCCAGAGAAATAGACGCACAGAAGGAAAGATGAAATGATTTCTTTGTCGGCCTGATGACAGTGACCAGCAAACTGTAGTCTTTTTTGTTTGAGTCTGAGTGATATTGGAACCAAATCTCCGTAGATGGTTTCAAGCATTGCATGTGATCTCCAGCTTATGCTTTTGATTCTTCTGAGGAGATTTGTATATGCTCCATCCAGCCGTCTTTCAAGATGAACAGATAAGGTCCATTTTTCTGATCCATATAGTAGTACTGGTTCAATCAATGTTTGAAAGATTTTGACTTTTAAGGAGGTTGATAAATTTAAATGCCACATCTTGTCAAGCCTGATGCATGCATCCCATGCCAGAGATTTACAGATGTTAAAATCGTTTTGGGAGTCTATGACATGAGAGCTAAGGTATTGAAAGTTCTCGACCCTTTTGACAACATGAAGGAGAAGGGACTCCTTCTGAAACGTCGCCAGAGCAGCCGCAACACTGCATAATACCTGACTGACTTAGATTTCATCAATGATTTTGTCCTTATTTCTCAATCTATAAAGGACGCAGAATCCCTGCTACAATCGCTTGAGCAAGCATCAAATCAGGTCGGTCTCTATTGTAATGAGAGTAAGACAGAATTTATCACAACCTCCCCTGAACCATAGGATTTGAAATCACTCAATAATACATCATATAATATACAGGGATACAGTGTTTATTTTGAAAACAGGAATACACACAGCAAATGATGTTTTAATAAATTTCAAAAAATCCTTGGAGCAATTTTGTTGCCAAGTTTAAGATTTAGAAATCAGAAAATTATTGAATAAAAAAGGGAAAAATACAGTTTTAAAAATATCGGAAAATAAAGATTTAAGTGCCATCTTGAGAGAACAGTTAGATTTGAAATATTAATGAGTGAGATTTTTATGAGAAAATTTCATGTTGACAGATGTTTAATTAATATCTTGACAAATTAGGAACAGGCATGAATGTGTGGTTAAGGAGTTCATTTTACAGCAATGAGGCTCTGGGTTCAGTCCCACTGCACAACAACTTGGGCAGGTGTCTTCTACTATAGCCTCTGGTTGACCAATGCTTTATGTGTGGGTATGCATGCATGTGTGTGTGTATGTCTGGGTTTATGTTTCATAATT
>CAXHJY010000707.1:37500-54173 GCA_964016885.1 Eledone cirrhosa
TATATCCAGAGAGTATTAAAAGAATGAAATGGAAAAAAAAATGTATTGCTCACACTTATAGAGGTTTAGTTGGCATCGTATGAGGCTGCATCTCATAGGTGGTTTCTTAGATGCTTTAATGATAGAGGCCCTAGTTCTATCATGAAAAACAATCTGAAATGAAACCTCTTGCTCAAGAACACAACATGCCACTTAGTTTAGGAATCTAACCCATGACCTTATGATTATGAGTCCAACACCCTACCCACTAGGCCATGCAACAATATATTTAGAAACCAACATTATTACTACGTCTTGAAAGCAATTCTGAGGAGTACCCCAATCAGATCATACAACACAATAGCAATAAGAACAATTAATATGAAAAATGGAAGAAATACAAAGAATTTTTGGTCCCCTAAGCGTAATGCCATTGTAGAGAACTTAAAGTATGAACACACTTAACCCTTTTGTTACCAAACTGAATTGCTCCTGGTTCTATGATACAAAACTATTTATTATCATGTGTTTATATTTATATAAAAACCTTCCACCATAATTTTATGTATGAACCTTTATTGTGCTCCAAACGCCAGCTTAATAATGAGAAAGTAAGTGATATTTCTAAATCCCTCAAAATTCTTGATTATTTTCAAATTCCTAGGTAGTGTCTTTCATAAGAAATTTAGTAATAAAAGAGTTAATTAAGATACTAGTGTGTGGATAATATTATTTCTCAAGTAATAGTAGCAGTTTATAAATATCTCAAGTGGAACTTAACCAGTTGAGTGTTGTGTTGAGTAGAACTTATTTATTTAACTTGCTGAGTGTTGTGTTAATTGGTAAGAAAGAACTTACTTATGGAGTGTTGTGTCAAGCAGAACTCATATATCCCATTGAGTGTGGTGTTGAGTGGAATTTATTTAACCTGTTGAGTGTTGTGTTGAATGGAACTTATGTAACCAGTGAAGTGTTGTTTCAAGTGGAAATTATTTAACTCGATAAGCGTTGTATTGAGTGGAACATATGTTGAGTGTAGTGTTGAGTGGATCTTATGTAACTTGTTTATTGTTGTATTGAATAGAACTTATTTAGCCTGTTGAGTGCAGCGTTATTCAACCATGATAATAAGAGTTAAAATATGATTTTAGCTTACTGAACTGAGATGAGTTTTAGAATAATTAATCAATGCAGAGCTGTCTAGAAAATTAAACATATAATATATTCAGGCACAACAGAAATGTTTTAAGAAATATTGATAGTCCAAATAGACTTAAGATTATTCAAGGAAATTCAGTTTCATTCACAACAGAGTTTTTTTATTTATTATTATTATTATTATTATTATTATTTCTTCAATAGATACATGCAAATTTCTACTGCATCTCCATATTCCTGAAGTGTGTGCAGCAGCATTGTGTGTTCTTATTTTTGTGTGTGTAGGGGGGGGGGGGGGTTAGATTTTGGGTGAGCGAGTACAGACTCCTCCTGTTAGTATACTGTGTCAGTCTTGTTTTGTTAAGGGTTTAGTTCATAGTTTTTTTCTGTTATTTTAATGTTTGTTCTGTTGTTGTATAGTGTGTGTTGTTATTATCATTTTTGTTTCTGTTGTTGTTGTTTTTCACTTTTGTTTTTATCTCAGGTAAACATTTTCAAAAACCCCAACATAAAAGACAAAATGTTTTTATTAAATATATTGGAATAATTTCAGAAAAATGTGAAAAATATTTTCCTTTTGCTAAATGTATGTAAATAAATCTTTAAATTGTATATTTTGTTAAAAGTTATACTGAAAATATGTACAATCTTATATATATATACACAGGCTGTCTTTACAGGTATATAAAAAATAAACAAAATAATCCTCTCACTTAATTATTAATTAACACAAGTTTCTAATGCTTTATATTCAGTGTAATCTGAATTCAATTGGTTAAAACACAAAGGATAATTATTTCACTCACAAGAGACAGTTATTTCAGTGTGAAAAATTGTACAAACATTTATAAAAAAAACTAACAACAAAACGATTAGTTGTAACCTTTGTTGAACATGTGATTCAAAGTATTGCAATTGAACCTGAAATTGTTTGAAAATATTTAACTCTTAACATCCTGTAACGATTTAATAGAGACCATTTAAAAACAGGTTTGTTAATTCAAATGATTATAGCATCTTTACGAGTGAATGGATTGTTGCGAAATCTTGCAGTATTTGATTAAAGAATTTAATTTTTAATGTGATGCTGTTATGATGCTGTTTTGTTCTTTTCAAGAATGCCTTGCTAATGTGACTTCATGTGGTACAGGACGTTAAGAAGTAATGAAAATAGTTTAATGAAGAATCACACTTAAGTGAGATAAAGCTGAATTCCTTGAAAGTGTACACTTTGGGGCAATTTGGCTTGACATTTTTTATTTTTTCATTTCTTTTTTTTTTTGCCAACTTAAAAAAATATTCGTATAAAGACCATTGCAAAAGACTTGATCATTAACAATGAACTAGATTGATTGTTCTTGTGAATAGGGGATGTCAAAATGCCAATTCGAATATCTAAAATGGCCAGCAGACCTCAGCAACTGACGAAATAGTCCTTTAAGTATCTGCTACCAGAGAAAAAAAATCAAAACAAAGAAACAAAATAAATTATTAACATCATAACATAAATATGTGTGTGTGTGTGTGTGTGTGTGTGTGTGTGTGTGCGCGCGCGCGCGTCATTCTATGTTCCATATGCAAATTATGGTACTCAAGAAATGTAGCAGGATCTCAAGCAGGCTAGCAAAGAACATACGTTTTATATGTGGTTGATGCTTGTATGCACGGGCTGTATATGTACTTGAAAGGACCAAGCCTTATACCAATGGTACCAAGAGATGTTTTCCCTGCCTCAGAGAAAAATTTAAGATATTACAAGGTTTGTCATTTGCAAACAATCCTTATTTGAACTCTAAGAATGAAATTTTCCTATGATATCTATATTTCATGGATGTGCTGGTGTGATCTTAGATCAGTATGAGGCATGCATACTTTTATACATAAGAAACATTTAAAGAAAGAATAAGAATTACTCCCAATGCTATTGCTATTAATTTCATTTTCACAAACTTTTGCTTCATTTCAGCATGCTTAACTCTGTCAAGCTCAAAATCATTTACACCCTTCCAAACCATACCTGGCTATGCTTCCCTATCTATTGCGAGTGATTAAAGGCTTTTGTAACATAATTTAAAACATTTCAAATTTGAATTTAACCCTTTTTATATTAATCTATATATGATATCACATAATATCAAATCTATGAGATTTTGATATTATTTATTTTAAGAACAATACCTTAACATCAGTATGAGTGGCCTGTTATGGTCAGTTTTGACAGGAAGAGGTGAGAAAATTCTGGCTGGATATGGCCGGTTTAAATGCTAAAGAGTTAAAGAATCGCTGTATCTCTTCTTTAGTTTATTATTTTTTCTCTTTCCCAGCATAAGCTCACCAACACTTTTTTTTATATATGCATATGAGCATATAGATAGATAGATAGATAGATAGATAGATATAAATATATATATACACAAGGTGGTATCAAAAGTTCTCAGACTAGTTATGTTTAAAAAAAACTAATATATTTACCTAAGTTTTAATATCATCTCCTTTGAAATAGTCACCTTGTGCAGCAATATACCGGTCCCAGCATTCCTGCCACTTTTGTAATCCAGCCTGGAAGTTGTCTTCTGTAAGTGAGTCAAGGGCCTTCTGCGATTCGCTAAGGATCTTGGCAACAGTGTTAAAACAGCAAGCTTTGAGCTGCATTTTCAGCTTGGAGAAGAGATGGAAATCTACAGGTGCTAGATCTGGCGAATACGGTGAGTGCGCAAGTGATACAATTTTGTTTTAGGCAAGAAACTCACAAGTGAGGAGAGCTCAGTGATGGGGTGCACTGTCATCATGAAGAATCCAATTCTTCATGCTCCACAGATCCAGTTGCTTTCGCCAAACGTCCTCCCTGAAACACATCAAAACATGGCAGTAGACCTCTTGATTGATGGTCTGGCTCTGGGGGATGAATTTTCAATGCATAATACGGCAGATGTTGAAAAAATGATGTGCATGCTTTTGATTGAGCTGCGGCTTTGTCGGGCCTACTTCGGTCATGTAGATGAAGGGATTTTCCTCTGTGTCAACTGCTGCTTCGTCTCAGGGTTGTACCCATATATACAACTCTCGACACCAGAGATGATCCTCGACATGAAGGATGGCTCATAAGCAGCACACTGACAGAGATCTTGACAGACTTCAACGTGATGTTCTTTCTGCTCAGTGGTCAGCAGGTGGAGATAAGCTTGGCAGTGACATGCTGCATGTACAATTCAGACGTTTGGATTGCCTGCACAGATGCATATGACAGACCAACAACATCAGCAATATCATTGATTGTCTTCTGATGATCCTCATGCACAAGCTGATTAATTTTCTTCACATGTTCGGGGGTCACGCGCGTGGTTGGTCTTCCAGATCACTGATCATCTTCCAGGGACTTTCTTCCACTTTTGAAACACCCATTCCACCTGGAACATTGCATACAACCCATTGCCTCACCGCTGTAAGCTTGCCAAAGCATGCTCAATGTTTCTGTAGTAGAATTTCCAAATTAAACGCAAAATTTCATGTTGGCTCTTTGTTCCAACTTCCTGTTCATTACAAAATCACAGGCTACAGTATACATGTGATAAAAAAAACACAAATTTCATAACTTGTGAAGTAAACACAGTGATGTCACTTGGCACACTATCACATGAAGGTCACTGTTAGATCTTACTGCATGCACAACTGTGTGTTGCCATCTGTTGGTGTGCTACAGAACTAGTCCGGAAACATTTTGATAGTACCTTGTATATATATATATGTATAAGTTTAGGTCAAGTGAGGCTTGTGCTTGAAGCTTTTTAAGTATTACACAGGACCAATCCCATTCCCTAAATAATGATGACGATTATCCAAAAAGAGGAACAGGTCAACATCATTGGCTGCCATCAAGTCACATGTTTTACATATCAGTTTTCCTTCTAGAACGATGTCCTAACAAGGACTAGTGGTCTCTCACTCCAGGTGAACTAACCATGCAATCAGGCAACATTCCTAGTATTTTCATATATACATGTGTATATATATATATATATATATATATATATATATAAGTAGATAATAATAATAATAATAATAATAATAATAATAACCTATGCAAAGTAAACAATTTACCACATTCTGAGAGGTGGTGTGAGGGTGGGCCAGAGGCGGTGATAGAGGACGATCGGGTGAAGGTGCTGTGGGATTTTAGGATACAGACGGACAAGAGGCTTGAACACAATGGACCTGACCTCGTGGTTGTGGACAAAGAAAAAAGATCGTGCCTGATTGTGGATGTGGCCTGCCCATTCGACACAGGAGTGCAAGAGAAGGAGAGGGAGAGAGTTGACCGATACCAGGACTTAAAGTGGGAGGTGGGAAGAATTTGGGACTGCCATGAAGTCAAAGTGATCCCGATTGTCATCGGCGCACTAGGGACTATCTCAAAAAGTTTCCAGGGATGGTTAAAGAAAATTGGCCCCTTCACGCTTTTTGGAACGCTTCAAAAGGCATGCTTGCTGGGAACAGCAAGAACCCTCCGATACATCCTAAATATCTGAGGCTGCAGGTAGTGGCTTGATATTCATTTCAACAAACTTTCCACTTAACTAACATCAATGACTGAGACTCAAAGAGTAATAATAATAATAATAATAATGATGATAATAATAATAATAATACTTTCTTTATTAACCACAAGGGTTTACATAAAGAAGACATTAAGGACAGTACAGAATAATACAGGACGGTACAAATGGGCATTTCTGCGTGTAAAAAAAACAGAGGATGTAATAAAAAAATAACAATGAAAAATTCCCCAATAGGGGGGAGATTTCCGAGGGACATTTGTGGAGAAAGCCCATTAAAAGGCCACAGTGACCCTGACCAACAGGGCAAGTGCCCTCTCCCAGTTTTCCACCTTTAATTTACAGACAGATACTCATAATAATAATAATAGACATTAATCTTGATCAGGGGAATGTGATAAGAGAACTTGATCAAGAGGAAACTTACAGATTTCTAGGTGTTTGTGAAGGAGACGGAATCAAGCACTCAACAATGAGGGAAAGGATACAGAAGGAATGTTACTGCAGAGTAAGAGCAATCTTAAGACCGGAATTGAATGCAAGGAATAGGATCGATGCCATAAACACGCTTGCCATACCAGTAGTAACCTACAGTTTCAATGTCATCAACTAGTCAAGCACAGAGATCTGTAGGCTCGATACAAAAATTAGAAAATGCTTAACCATGCACAGAATGCATCACCCTAAGGCAGATACAGATAGAATCTATCTCCCTAGGAAAGAAGGAGGACATTGATTAATCCAGTTAGATATTGATTTGAAAACTGCAACAATTGGATTATCTACATATCTAAGGGAATCACATGACTGGATGATCAAACTCGTTTTGAAACATGAAAGCATCAAAAGATCATATTCCATTACAAAAGATGCACAAAGATACAGAAATGGGCTTCAAATTTCAGAAGATCTATTTACTGCTGAAATGAAAAACACTGAAAAAGCAAAGCAGGTAAAAGTAACTACAAAGAAAGAACTGCTACAGAAGCTGGCTAAGAAATGGCAAGAAAAGCCTCTGTATGGAAAATACCCAGAAAGAGCTAACAATCCTGATGTTGACAAAACTTTAACCCATCAGTGGTTGGCATCCTCTGGACTGAAATCGGAGACTGAAGGACTGATTATATCAGCACAAGATCAGTGTCTGCCAACAAAAGATTATCAAGCCAACATAATAAAAAGTGGATGCAACCCATTATTCCGTGTATGTAAAAAACAACCAGTGCAGTCCTGTAGCTCCAACCGAATACCTAAACAGGCATGACAGAGCTGCACAATACATACATTGGATAATGTGTAAGCATTTTGACCTGCCCCATCAAAAGAATTGGTGGGAGCATCAATCACCTCCCGTACTTGAAAAAGATCACATCTCAATCTTGTGGAATTTAGCATCCAAACAGACCAAAAAATAGATGCAAATAGACCTGATATAATACTGAAGGACTTTAAAAAGAGGGTATGCCTGCTAATTGATATGTCTGTTCCAATAGACAAGAATGTATCTATAAAAACATTTGAAACATTGGAAAAATGTGGAAGTTGTGAACTAAAACAATACCAGTGGTTGTAGGCCCTCTAGGAATGATACCTAAGGGGTCTAATGATTACTTATCACATATCCGTGTATAGGAGAAATACAAAAGATAGTACTAATGGGAACTGTCCATATACTAAGGAAGATTCTGTCAATATAAGTACATCACAAGTCTAAACACCTAAAGATGCATGTGTGTGTATGTATGTTCTTTCTTCGAACATGGCGGATCTTGTTGTCTCTTGAGGTAACTGGTTGTGACTTGATAACTCGTATGAACATAAAGCAAGATAAATGCAACTATAATAATAATAATAATAATAATAATAATAATAATAATAATAATAATAATAATAATGAACAAGAACAAAGTATCAATATCACATCATTATGTTAATTCACATGTGATGTGTGTTTCGTGATTGAACAGCTGAAGGTACTATCAGTTGCCGATTCCATTAATGAATCTACAAGTCTGATGAGCTATCAATTCCAGAGTCGGGCCTGATCAATACTGATTGTACCTTGAGCTGATTGTTCATGATATGCACATCACATGTGAATAAACATAATGATGCTTTATTGATACTTCATTCCTTCTCCTTATTGTTATTATTATTGAATAAAGAAATCATTATTATTATTATTATTATTATGATTATTATTAACAATACTCTGCTACTGAAGGATACCGAAGTAGAACACCACATCGGCAACCAAACCCATATTGGCATTGAGGGCTCAAACTGGTGAGCCAATAGTAACTAAGCATTACACATAGATAGATATATATACACATACACACACCGTGACAAGTGGAGAGATGGTGTGCTGAATAGGAGCCGTCCCACCCTTGCAAGCAGGGAAAAGTGAATGTATGATGATGATGATGATGATGATGATGATGATATATATATATATATATATATATATATACGTCTATATTTCCCCATACCCCATACAACCTTCCTTGCTAGCATATATTGGTTGCTGTTTAATCCCAGCTCAACCTTGATGAAGTAGACTTATGGTCAAAGGTATTCCAACAATGACTATGCTATCTGTACAAGGGCCCTAGGTCTTCATTTTCCAGTGTGTCTATTTCTCAGAGTGTATTGTGTGACATGAGAGGAGATTTCACTGCTATTTATAGTACAGGTTAAGCAACTATGTAGAATTACAAAACAGACTAACTCTTTTATTACTATATTTCTAATGAAATAATACAATGTAATTGAATCTAGTCATAAAAAAATGTAGAATGATTTACTAAAATGATTAATTGTCCCATTGAGATGGTATTTGAAATATACCATAGATTCTTATATAAAATTATAATGGAAGGTTAGATAAATATAAACACTTTAAAATAAGCAGCTTTCTATCGTAGAAACAGGAGAGGTTTCAAATGGTTTGGTATCAAAAAGGTTAGCCATTTTGATACCAAAACCACCTGAAACTATCCCTGTTTCTCTGGCATAGAAATGTTCATTTTAAAGTGTTCATACTAATATCAAAACCTCCTTTCATTATATTTTTATGTAAGAACCTTTCAAACACCAGAATGAAAATATGGAGGTTATTTATATTACTTAATCTCTCCAAATTCTCGATTTTCAACTTTACTTGAAAACCTTAGGCAGTGCATTCCATTAGAAATATGGTAATGAAAGAATGAAATCATAGGCAGTGTGTTTCATTAGAAATATGGTAATGAAAAGGTTAAACCATAGACAGTGTCCTTTCATTAGAAATATGGTTGGGAAAGGGTTAAAGGTGAGGTGAAAGGAGCAGGATACTAATGGTAAAGTCTCTTAGTCAGAGAGATAAAATGAAACGCTAACAAGTAGTGTATTATTCACAGTGGTTGAATTTGTGTCAGAGAAAACTGAATAACTATAACATCAATGCAGGTAAATGGAAAACGGGGAAGAAAAATAAGGAAACAAAATATAAAACAATAAAAAAAAGACACCAGAAACGGAGGGGGTCACCCTCCAATAGTTGCACTGTGCCGTGGGAGGAGAAGGAAACGAAAATGAAAAATTACCAAGTTCTGCTTGCAATTCCTTTACAATATAGCTGTAGTAGTAGTAACAGCAATATTAGTATAAGTGATCGTGATGCTAGTACTATTACTACTACAACTGCTGTTGCTGCTACATCTGTTACTACCACTAACAACACCAATCCTAATAACACCTCCACTCCTAATACACCACCACCACCACCACCACCACAGCAGTTAGCGATTTCCCCCTTTTTTAAATAAATAAATTCTACCTAGCAGCACCTGCAGCAGTAGTAAAAACAGAAGCAACTACAATAGCAATAGCAGCACCATCAGTAGCAGCTACAGCAACAACAGTAACAACAGTAGAGCTACAGCAGCAATAACAACTGCTACAATAACTGCAGCAACAGTAACAACAGTAAAGCTACAGCAGCAATAACAATAGCTACAGCAACTGCTGCAACAACTGTAACAGTAGTGACTGCAATACCAACAGCAGAAGTATCAACAGCATCAACTTCAGCAGTAAATTTCCTCAGAATCCTCCCCACCACACACATGCATACAAAGCTTTGCAGACCCTATATTTAACGAAACTGACAAATTTATTGAAATGGAAATTATCTAGGGGTTTCAGTTGAAGAGAAAAAAAAAGAGAAATAAAGAAAGAAAGGCACACAAATAGATAGTAAATAAGAGACTGTGAGTAACTGTAAATAACTGTGAGTGACTATAAGTGACTGTGGGTGAGTGTGAATGATTGTGAGAGACTGTGGTGACTGTGAGTGACTGTGGGTGAGTGTGGGTGACTATAAGTGACTGTGGGTGAGTGTGAATGATTGTGAGAGACTGTGGTGACTGTGAGTGACTGTGGGTGAGTGTGGGTGACTATAAGTGACTGTGGGTGAGTGTGAATGATTGTGAGTGACTGTATTGACTGTAAGTGGTGTGGGCAACTGTGGGTGAGTGTGAATGATTGTGAGAGACTGTAGTGACTGTGGATGACTGTAAGTGACTGTGGGTGAGTGTGAAAGATTGCGAGTGACTGTAGTGACTGTGGGTGACTGTAAGTGACTGTGGGTGAGTGTGAATGATTGTGAGTGACTGTAGTGACTGTGGGTGACTATAAGTGATTGTGGGTGAGTGTGAATGACTGTGGGTGACTGTAAGTGATTGTGGGTGAATGTGAATGATTGTGAGTGACTGTAGTGACTGTGGGTGACTATAAGTTACTGTGGGTGAGTGTGAATGATTGTGAGTGACTGTAGTGACTGTAAGTGACTGTGGGTGAGTGTGAATGATTGTGAGTGACTGTAGTGACTGTAAGTGACTGTGGGTGAATGTGAATGATTGTGAGTGACTGTAGTGACTGTGGGTGACTATAAGTTACTGTGGGTGAGTGTGAATGATTGTGAGTGACTGTAGTGACTGTAAGTGACTGTGGGTGAGTGTGAATGATTGTGAGTGACTGTAGTGACTGTAAGTGACTGTGGTGACTGTAATGAATGTGGTGACTGTGGGTGACTGTGAATGATTGTGAGTGACTGTAGTGACTGTAAGTGACTGTGGGTGACTAAGTGACTGTGGGTGAGTGTGAATGATTGTGGATGACTGTAATGAATGTGAGTGACTGTAAGTGACTGTAAGTGACTGTGGGTGAATGTGAATGATTGTGAGAGATTGTGGTGACTGTGGGTGACTATAAGTGACTGTGGGTGAGTGTGAATGATTGTGAGTGACTGTAGTGACTGTAAGTGACTGTGGGTGAGTGTGAATGATTGTGAGTGACTGTAGTGACTGTAAGTGACTGTGGGTGAATGTGAATGATTGTGAGAGATTGTGGTGACTGTGGGTGACTATAAGTGACTGTGGGTGAGTGTGAATGATTGTGAGTGACTGTAGTGACTGTAAGTGGTGTGGGCAACTGTAATGAATGTGGTGACTGTGGGTGACTGTGAATGATTGTGAGTGACTGTAGTGACTGTAAGTGACTGTGGGTGACTATAAGTGACTGTGGGTGAGTGTGAATGATTGTGAGTGACTGTGGGCGACTGTAAGTGACTGTGGGCAACTGTGGATGAGTGTGAATGATTGTGAGAGACTGAAGTGACTGTCGGTGACTGTAAGTGACTGTGGGTGGTGTGAATGATTGTGAGTGACTGTAGTGAGTGTGGGTGACTGTATGTGACTGTGGGTGAGTGTGAATGACTGTGGGTGACTAAGTGACTGTGGATGTGTGTGAATGATTGTGAGTTAATGTAATGAATGTGGGTGACTATAAGTGATTGTGGGTGAGTGTGAATGATTGTGAGTGACTGTGGGCGACTGTAAGTGACTGTGAGCAACTGTGGGTGAGTGTGAATGATTGTGAGAGACTGTGGTGACTGTGGGTGACTGTAAGTGATTGTGGGTGAGTGTGAATGACTGTGGATGACTAAGTGACTGTGGGTGAGTGTGAATGACTGTGGATGACTAAGTGACTGTGGGTGAGTGTGAATGACTGTGGGTGACTGTAAGTGACTGTGGCTGCGTGTAAATGATTGTGAGGGACTGTAGTGACTGTGGGTGACTATAAGTGACTGTGGGTGAGTGTGAATGACTGTGGATGACTAAGTGACTGTGGGTGAGTGTGAATGACTGTGGGTGACTGTAAGTGACTGTGGCTGAGTGTGAATGACTGTGGGTGACTGTAAGTGACTGTGGGTGAATGTGAATGATTGTGAGTGACTGTAGTGACTGTGGTGACTGTAATGAATGTGGTGACTGTGGGTGACTGTGAATGATTGTGAGTGACTGTAGTGACTGTGGGTGACTATAAGTGACTGTGGGTGAGTGTGAATGATTGTGAGTGACTGTAGTGACTGTGGGTGAGTGTGAATGACTGTGGGTGACTGTAAGTGACTGTAGGTGAGTTTGAATGATTGTGAGTGACTGTAATGAATGTGGGTGACTGTAAGTGACTGTGGGTGAGTGTGAATGATTGTGAGTGACTGTAGTGACTCTGGGTAACTATAAGTGACTGTGAGTAAATAATTGTGAGTGACTATAAGCAAATGTGGGTGATTATAAGTGATTGTGAGTGAGTGTAAATAATTATGAGTGATAGTAAATGATAGAGTGACTGTAAATAATTGTGAGTGACTGTAAATGATTGTGAGTGACTGTAAGTGATTGTGAGTGACTGTAAGTGATTTTGAGTTACTGTAAGTGATTGTGAGTGCTGTAAGAGATTGTGAGTGACTATAAATGACTGTGAGTGACTGTAAGTGATTGTGAGTGGCTGTAAGTGATTGTGAGTGGCTGTCAGTGACTGTGAGTGGCTGTGAGTGGCTGTGAGTCGCTGCAAGTGGCTGTAAGTAACTGTGTGACTATAAATGACTGTGAGTGGCTGTAAGTGACTGTGAATGGCTGTTAGTGATTGTGAGTGACTATAAATGACTGTGAGTGGCTGTAAGTGACTGTGAATGGCTGTAAGTAACTGTGTGACTATAAATGACTGTGAGTGGCTGTAAGTGACTGTGAGTGGCTGTGAGTCACTGTGAATGGCTGTAAGTGACTGTGTGACTATAAATGACTTTGAGTGGCTGTGAATGACTGTGAGTGGCTGTAAATGATTGTGAGTGTAAATGACTAAGTGGCTGGGAATTTCCACAGGAAACACAGTGTGTATGACTGTGTATTACAGTGGTAATGATGGTAATGTAACTAGTGTGGTGGGGTTTATTGACTGTGGGTGATTGTATGGGGCACCATATGGGGCAAAGTGGAGGTAACAGCGTAAGGCACTGTGTATGGCATAGTGTGGGGCTCAGTGTGAGGAATAGTGTGGAGGACAGTATGGGGAATAATGTGGACCACAGTGTAGGGCAGAATCAGAAACAGAGTGGGGCACAATCTGAGAGAGAGAGAGAGGGGGGGGGGAGAGTGTGGTAAGAGAATGGAGAGATATTAGAGATGAGGTACAGAGAGAGAGAGACAGAGCAGAGAGAGTGGTGAAAGTAAAAGAAATAGAGAGAGAGAGAGAGAGAGAGAAAGCAGAGAGAGTAGTGAAAGTGATAGAGAGAGAGAGAGAGAAAGTAGTGAAAGTGATAGAGAGAGAGAGAGAGAGAGAGAGAGAGAGAGAGATACAAGAGAATAGAGAGGGTGATGGGAAGAGTGAGAGAGAGAATAGAGAGATATGGGAGATGAGATAGAGGGACAGAGAAAGAGTAGCATGAGTGGTGAGAGAAAGAGAGAGAGAGAGAGAGATGGAGAGAGAGACAGACACAGAGAGAGACAGAGAGAGAGAGAGAGAGAGAGAGAGAGAGAGAGAGATGGAGTGAGAGTATGTATGTATATGTATATTATATATATATATATGTTTGTGTGTGTGATTCATGCAGATATATGCTGATAGGAAAAGATGTGCACATGGGTGTTTGCATGTATGTGTGTGTGAGTGTGTGCATGCAATACAGTTGTCTGCTAATAGAAAAAGATAAGAGAGAAAGAGAGTATGTGTGTGTGTGCCTATGTATGTGTGTGTGTTCAATATATACAGATGTCTGCTGATAGGAAAAGACAAGAGGAAGAATATGTTAAGGATGCAGTAAATGTTGATAAAATACAGCAAGATTGATAGAGTGGGATTTGGTGGTGGGGGGGTGTTATCTTTGTTTTTCTTCTGTATTTATTTATGTATTTATGTATTTCCAATCGACTCAGTAAGAGAAATTTGCATAGATTTAGTATTGACTAGTTGGGTGTTAATTAAGTGCATCTTCTAATGGGATTTTTTTAAATTAGATATTATTGATCTGGAGACAGAGAATGACAGAGTCAGAGAGAGACAGAGGGGGGGGGGGGAGAGAGAGAGAGACCTATTTAACCCTTTCATTATCATGTTACTAACGAAAAACATTTTCTGTAATTTTCAAATAATTTTGAAAATAATCAAAAGTTTGAAAGGATTTAACAAAATATCTTTCTCTTTATCAAACTGGTATTTGGAACATAACTTAACAAAAGCTTTTAGATAAATATAAACACTTTAACCCTTTCATTACCATGTTTCTAATAGAACACTCCCAAGAATTTTTAAATCATTATTCAATCTGAAACAGTAGTTTTGAAGAAACTGTTGCTTCATGATCATCCTTATAATTGAGTATATGAGTATTTCACGTGCACGTGTGTGTGTGTGATTGTAGACACCTGACCATTTTTGCAGACCTCACCATTCTTTAGCAGAGGATGTCAATCCACTTAATGAAAACCCTTTATTTGCTTAGAATACATGAACCTTGAAAATAGTGTGTATGTGTTTGTTTGTAGGGACTTAGTGTGAATTTACTTTCGCCTTTGTATCACTATGTATTTTTCTCTAAATATATTTTTTTCAAATAATCCCATTCTTAAATCCATTGGCCAATGACCTCCAATCATCTCAATCACCACCTTCCCTTAAATGTATAAATACACCATATCACATTGACAGTAGGCATTCCTGATGATTTCCCTCGAATGAAACAGTTTTAGTCCTGTTTAGCCATTTCTATATTATATATATATATATATAGATAGTAGTAGGAAGTTTGCCAATGTTCTGCAATGGGAAGATCAGAGGCATGCGGTGTTCCACATTGCAAGGCAGTGTGTCAATGCAAATCAGGATGTTGTTGGAGATAAATGTGTCCGGAATGATGCCGGTGTACTTAGTGTCACAAATGATCAGAAAAAGGAGGCCTGGAAATGTCATTATGAGAGACTGATGTATGTGGAGAACGAATGGGAGAGAGAGAAATTACCCACAGTAGATCCGACAGAGGGACCAGCTATTGAGATTGACAAATATAGGGTCCAAAAGGCGATTAAGGAAATGAAAAATGGTAAGGCTGCTGGACCATCGGGAATAGTTGCTGAGATGCTGAAGGCATCAGGGGACATAGGCACTAAACTGGTTGCACGCATCATCAATCAGGCTATATATGGTGGTGACATACCCAAACACTAGTGCAGCAGTATTCTCATAAATTGCTACAAAGGTAAAGGGGATGCTTTGGAGAGGAGCAATTATAGGGGTATAAAACTGATGGATTAGGTTATGAAAGTGGCAGAAAGGACATTAGCACAACTAATTAGAGAAAGGGTCAAACTAGATGAGATGCAGTTTGGTATTGTGCCTGGGAAGAGTACAACAGATGCCCTCTTCTTGGTGAGACAATTGCAAGAGAGGTTCTTAGAGAAAAATAAGCCACTATACTTAGCCTTTGTTGACCTAGAGAAGGCTTTGATAGGGTACCCCGATCTGTCATCTGGTGGTCCCTAAGGAAACTAGGTTTTGAGGAATGGCTTGTGAGGACAGTGCAAACTTTGTACAGAGGTACTGTCAGTAAAGTCAGGGTAGGAATGGAGTTTAGTGAGGAATTCCAGATACAGGTAGGAGTACATCAAGGTTCGGTCCTCAGCCTGCTCTTGTTCATTATAGTCCTCCAAGCCATAACAGAGGAGTTTAAGACTGGCTGTCCATAGGAACTTCTCTATGCTGACGATCTGGTTCTTATAGCAGAATCAGTAGAGGAGCTAGAGAATAAATTCTGGCTATGGAAACAGCAGTTGGAAGCAAGAGGACTAAGAGTGAACCTAGCTAAGACAAAAGTGTTGATGAGTAGAAAAGAGGACAAAACTCTGATTCCGTCAGGGAAATGGCCATGTTCGATATGCAGAAAACGAACTGGCATAAATTCTATAAAATGCACACAATGCAGATCCTGAGTACACAGGAGATGTAGCGGGATAGCAGGTAAACTAACAGGTAGGGAGAAATATGTATGCAGTAGATGTACAGGGAAATTAGACAGTAGAAGTCGCATTGATAGACACATTTTTCAAATGCAGGCAGGTGCTATAGAAGTGGTGGATAGCTTCCGGTACCTAGGAGATCAGATTAGCATGGGAGGGGGGTGTTCCGAGGCTATAGTATCTAGAATAAGGATGGGTTGGAAGAAGTTTAGGGAGCTGCCTCCTCTGCTGACGAAGAAGGGTTTCTCCCTGCGTACGAAAGGCCGGTTATATGATGCCTATGTGAGGAGCGCGATGCTGCATGGTAGTGAGACATGGGCAGCAACTGCAGAAGATATGCGACGGCTGGAGAGAAATGAGGCAAGGATGTGTAGTGTCAATGTGCGTGAACGACTCAGCATGAATGTGTTGAGAGAGAAACTGTGTCTGAGAGGGATAGAATGTAGTGTACGGGAGAGGAGACTGAGATGGTAGGGACATGTGATGCGCATGGAGGATGACCGATGGGTGAAGAAGTGCCAGGAAATGTCAGTTGAAGGAAGACATGGTAGAGGTAGACCACGAAAAACATGGGCGGAGGTGGTGAGAACAGACCTCAGATCGCTGAAGCTCACGGTGGAGATGATGAAGGACCGTGACAAGTGGAGAGATG
>CAXHJY010000708.1:7500-22500 GCA_964016885.1 Eledone cirrhosa
TGATTTGGAGGTCAAATTACTGGTGCATATACTAACATCGAAAAGACGCATTAAGATTTATGTTCATCATTATTTGACTATATATCAATTTAGCGACTACGAAGCATGCTTGAAGTGATATTGTCGAAAGAATGAATGTAGCACTTCAATATGCGTGTCTGCTATAACAGCAACGATGAAAGATATCAAACACTTTAAGAACGATGAACGTTCGTAGTTGGATATTGGAACAAGCATGATAAATTTTGTTTCTTTAAAACGCTGCCAACAAGCTACATAGTAAACCAGAATTACATCAGTTATCTTTGATGTTATAAGGAATACTTTAAGTAGAAAATCTATCAATGTTTCTATTTATCTTGTTACTAGCTACACCCGCTTTCATTTCTTTTACTTAACTGCAGCAGCTATATGGTAGCGTCTACAACTATAAAGAATAATCATAACATTTTGTAACAGAAAAATTCTTTAACAACTATGTGAAGATATCCAAAATGCTAAGAAACAACTTAATTTTATTACTGTATATTTTATATCATACAGTGATATATTTATCGCATTCTAGAACGCAGCCAACAACTCTAATACTCCCTGTTATCTCTTGAGTTTCATGCAATGGCTGTTTCAATCATTGGTATTCATAAATGCTCCACCTCACTGCCTTCTGAGTTCAAATCCAGTCGAGGTAGGCGCGAGTCATCAGCCTACATCGATCACATCTCTGGCATTTGTACACACCACTCGTCGCTACTACCGATCGCATGGTCCACTGAGGTCCTCGGATCTGGCTGACGAGTTCGCAGGCCAGGCAGCCGCGTTTCGTGTTGGCCACCGTGCCGGTCCGTTGACATCGTCGGTGCGCTCTCTGATGACCCGGAGAAGACAACCGGACCCGATCACTTAGAGGAAGTAGAAGTCGTACCAAGGCTTTTATATCCCAGTCCAGTAATGGTGTTGATGTTTTCCAGACACCTCCTTTCTCTTTTTTTTCTTCTGTGGAAGAAATCAGCCGTATTCCACCTGAAAAGGGATGGACCGCCAGATTTATAAAATCCAAGGTACGCTGTGTGACAGTAAGGCGCCCCTACGACCCCCCCCCCCAAGAGTTAAGAGCCCCGTTTTTATTCATAAATGTTTTTATTCACAGAATGAGTATTCTACAAACTTAATAAGACAGTATGAGTTTTCCAACATGTTGTATCGGACTGTATCGAACTGCCTATTCATGAAATTAACGTGCAAGTGGCTGAGCATTGCAGACACATGCAGCTTTGGCGTAGTTTTCGGGAACAGTCTGCGCAACAGTAATGGTGACAAGTACAACTTATTTTTGCTAGCTGAATGGATTGGAGCAACGCCGGGAATTGAACTCACGATTGTGAGCAGAATACCCTAACCACGAAGCCACACACCTTACTGAGATCTTTTCCAATCGACTGCGCCACGTTAGAAATATTGGAGATGACAACCCCAGTTATCAGGGTTAGAGATGTTGTTATTCCCTTGAGTACTAATTAAATTATTTCATGTTTCAATATCTCGGAAAAGATAGAAATATTAAAAGTTTTTTGAGACTAGTTGCCAGCTTGGAAAAACAGTTTGTTTGAAAGTAACGTCTGATTTACTGTGTTTGAATCGAAGACGTTTCCATATCTAGCGGGTGTGGCTGATTGATAAGAATGTGGGTTAGAGATGGAGACAAGAATGAGTGTTTAGTTTTTATTTGCGGAAAAAGCGACACCGATTTACGTATTACAATACATAATTACATGATAAATAATTGGCAGTTGATTAATCAGTATCGGTGCGCACGACGTTAATTAGCCAGTCTTGTTTTCATGGTGTTGTCTATTTGTTATTGATTAATTAATACAAAATTTCAAATGTTTTCACATCCTCACGAACTTGATCAACTAACAAGCTATATTACTGACATTACCTATCTCAAAATCTTGTTTACCAAAGATCAGAGTAATATGTGAGTGGAAAAATACAATCACCAAAATAAAATTACATAAGAATGTTTCTAAATAGAATATTGGTATTTGTTATTAAAAATAGACAAAAAGTTTTAGTGATTTTTGTTTAGGTGTATCAGGATCTATTCTAATTCTATAAAAAGGCCAGAGTAAGACATCTTTAAAGGTTATATGAAAATGATGATGAATCATTGCGGTGTAAAATATCCGTCATGTATTTTCAGCTGGTATCAACAAGTACTTTACCCCAAGAAAAATAATGTAAGTTGACCCGACAATTAGAATTAACCGCCAGAAATGTATAAAAACACTAGAAGCTATAATGACAAAATATCACCTTAAACACAGAAAACACTGGAAACATGAATCACAATAACACTAACACTTTCTCAATTACCAAGTCATTTTTATGTGTGTATGTTTATAAATACTTTCTATTGTGTGAGATTTCTGTGTGTATTTTTTTTTTTATTCCCCCTTATTTTATTTCTGTCACTCAATCTGTCGGCTGCTTTTCTAAAGTATTATGTTTCATATTGATCACCGAATGTGTTACTAAATTTGAAATAAATGTTTTGCTTGATTAGATTAACTATTCGTTGTAAATGTCAATTCTTTCGGTTAGATGTCTATTCAAGGGTAAGGGCAGATGTCACTTCTAACTCACTACATTCCAGGATATAGATTTCATGTATATATATTTATTTTATGAACTCGGGATCATTGAAAAGACTAAACTTCAAAAGTTCATCACTTTAACAAAAAGGCATCACCAAATTATATTATTACTTTCTTTTGTCAGTAGGTTTTTTTTTAAGGCGGGGAACAGGCAGAGCTTTTAGCACGTCTGATAGAATGCTTTACGCTATTTGTTCCGTCTCTCAGCTCACTGAGTTCAAATCTCGCCGAGGTCAACATTGCTTTTCATCCTTTTGTGGTCGATAAAAAGTACCAATCCAGTACTGTAGACGATTCTTCCTCTATATCTTTTTCTCGCTTCTCTATATCACTCTTCCTTTTTCTCCTGCTTTGGAAGAAATCGGTTGTGTCCAGACACTGGGAGGCGATGGGCTCTGTTAGGTTTAAAAAATGCCCAAGAAATGCCGTATATCACTACGACGCTCCTACAACTCCATCAGGATAATACAGGTTAAAGGGATAGGAAGTTTTATTTTTATTGCTTGTTTCTACTGCACAACCGAGCGCATCTTTGTGCGTCTTGGGTACATGAAGTGTTATTTTACACTGGTAGTCTTAGATTGTGTACCCTACCAAATAATATATATGACTTATGTATTTATACATGTTGAATCTAATGTGTTTTCCGACTCTAATGTGTTTTGCTTCAAAACTAGTGGTCGATTATTAAAACGAATTAATCGTAAAAAAGTTGATACCGATTATCTGCCGATTAATCGGGGCAGCCTTAGAGTTTTGTTTCGGTGTTGTGTTTTCTATTGTATTGAAAGCACTCTACACAATATAGATGCAGCGCCTAGTAGTGATATTTTGTAAGTCCTAGAGGCGAGATAAATTATATATTTGTTTGCATCTTCAATTATTCTTAAGCCACCAATTATCATGATGATTGTTTATGTCTTCAAGTCTCACATTCTTTCATTGTTTTTAGCGATACAGAGTTTTGTAAGATTTAGTTTTCATACATTTTAGGGCATCAAATTAACATTGGACTGAATGAAATGGTTTTTATGTTGATTGCTTATAACCTTGCGCCTCATTGGCTTATTTGCAGGTGGTAGCCAATCGGAGACTAGTATGAGGAATACATTACAAATGTGCATATTTGTCAACAGGTGGGTGAAAGTGTGGAAAGACTGAATGAGTCTACCCTCTATATGTACCCGTAGGTGGGACGATGGCAATGGGGAGAAGGCATTCACCTTTGGTGGTCTGGGTGATCGTGGTTCCGTGGGGTCCCTCAGTTGGCTGTAGAGAAAAGTCATTAGTACGCTAAGAAAGTTAAAAGAAACAACTTTAGAATCTAAGTTGATTAAAAACTGAATGCAGTCTGGAAGTTAGTCGTATTTTTGTCCAGTACTGTATTTACTCCAGATACGTTTCATTTTTATAAGAGACCTCACCTGCAAAGCGTACTCTTACTTATCAGATCTAAGAATAACCGAGAGAATATATAAGTTTTAGTGAAAAGAACATTCATTGAAAATGTGACGTGGGGAAAATTACCCAGGGATTCCTTCTGCCTTTTTATGGTCTACTATACTGAAGACCCTAATTGACTATATGTTATTCATACAAATGACATCCAATGGAAATAATATTTTTTCCACACAAACTCTATATATTATCTCAGTTATTCTCCCATCTGGTTAAGTACAAGTAACAAAGTCTACTAAGAGCAAAACATGACAGTAGTTGATCCTCACTTGCCAAAGATCACACTATTCCCCACAGCAATCCCTCATTCAATATTTAATTAATTTAGATTTCAGAATTGTTTCTCTTTCCTTCCTTGACAAGAGTTGCCATTAACTCTAATCCTTTCCCTCTTTACTACGAGTACAATTATTAATTGATAAAAAGAAAACACTTTTTTGTATTATTACTTTAAGTATATTAACTCACCACTTAAACTTTCATTTGTATTGTTAATTTGTGTTGCAGGCTGAATATTGATTTGACATATGTTCCGTAATTATGTTTACACGTGAATATATATGAAGACGATAAGTTGCCATTAACTCTAATCATTTCCCTCTTTACTACGAGTACAATTATTAATTGATAAAAAGAAAACACCTTTTTGTATTATTACTTTAAGTATATTAACTCACCACTTAAACTTTCATTTGTATTGTTAATTTGTGTTGCAGGCTGAATATTGATTTGACATATGTTCCGTAATTATGTTTACACGTGAATATATATGAAGACGATAAGTTGCCATTAACTCTAATCATTTCCCTCTTTACTACGAGTACAATTATTAATTGATAAAAAGAAAACACCTTTTTGTATTATTACTTTAAGTATATTAACTCACCACTTAAACTTTCATTTGTATTGTTAATTTGTGTTGCAGGCTGAATATTGATTTTGACATATGTTCCGTAATTATGTTTACACGTTAATATATATGAAGACGATAAGTGCCTATGTTAGCAATAAATAACTTATATTGGGCAAACAGCATAAAGTAATAAGTTAGTATACTACTTACACAGGTATCTATCAGAATTATATATATTTTTTTACTTGTTGAATAGCGATGTATAATTATGTTAATTCCGGTAATATGCTTTTGTTGTTATTCAATCCGTGATTATTATTATGATTATTGTGCTTCGCGACATAGAATTACGGCCCTTTATTGTCTGAGTTCAAATCCTGCCGAGGTTAACTTTGCCTTTCATCCTTACGGGTCGATAAAATAAAGTACCAGTAATGCACTGGGGTCGATTTAATCGACTTTCCCCTCCCCCCAAAACTACTGGCCTTGTGCCAAACTAGAAATCATTATTATTTTTTTTTGGTTGTCAAATTTTAGTTTTCATGCTCAATTTTTTTCTCTCCTTAATCCGTCCAGTATTGTGTTGGGATTTGAAACCAGATTTTAAAGAACACAATTTAATACGACAATAAATTTTGTCCAGAATTTTACCAATCCTGCCATCAACTTCTGTTCTAGAATATCTGTGTTTATTTGGTCACCAAATATTTGTATGCAGCGTTTTCAATTTCTTGAGAAGAGTGTTTTCATCTAGTTGGACGGGTTGTCCCGCGATCCCTTCTACATTACGACAGTCTTGGCT
Source organism: Eledone cirrhosa (assembly GCA_964016885.1). Classification (NCBI taxonomy): domain Eukaryota; kingdom Metazoa; phylum Mollusca; class Cephalopoda; order Octopoda; family Eledonidae; genus Eledone; species Eledone cirrhosa. The sequence goes on from CAXHJY010000708.1 coordinate 13,271, forward strand.
TTCTTTATTATTTAGTCCGAGGAAAATGAGAAATTCCGTTCCCATAATTCCCAGACTGGTGAGAGCAACGTCATTGGTATTTAGCTCGAATTCTGTCGTTCAATGTCAGTTGAGAATCTTAGACAGAGATTGAGTATCAGACAGTTGTTGCAGTTGTGGATAGGAAGGATTAGTTACGTGTTTAGTATGGGTTCTAGGATCAAGAGACAGGAGGTATGACCTAAAGAGGACATATGGTGCATTAAAGAAGCATTTGTGAGAATGGCACACCATTTCCTTACTCGGAAAAACAACAAAACAAAACAGAAGCCACTGTGATGACGGTAGAAGAAAGAAAAGAAGAAGATACAATGGCATTGGAGAGTAGTGTGATATTGAAGATAGAATTGCTTCTCAATCATGGGAACGTTTTGGATGTGGTTTATAGTATTTGTGCCATTCTGGATATGTGGGTTATGTTGACGAGTCTGTAAGTTTTTCTTCAAACATATCACATAACTTCATTCCTTCCATACAACGATTTTGTGATGGGTGCCGCCGATTTTATGACTGTTGTGGTTGGATATTAATTTTAAACTTTATTGAGTTATCTGTTCATTAATAGATTACTAATTGGAAGTAGAGCTAAATAGGCAAGATGGAAATATATTAGAATACGTTTATCTTCATATGTGCTGAAAATATTCCATATTTCTTCTGAAGGAAACAGTTTATGTTGTCGAACTCCGTTAAAGACATTCCAATAGTATATAAAATTCTATGACAGGCTTCGCTTGTTTGTTTCTAGTTATAACTGATACCATTCTTAAAATAGGAATAATAAAGAAAATACTGAGATGTTATGTGATAGAATGCCTTGTAGTTGAAACATTCTATTCGAGTCGTAACGGTCAGTTCAGTGCAAGGAGATGATGGCGTTGTTCAGGAAGCTTTTGAGCAGTTAAGTGAAAGCAGTTTTCCTGGATTCAGGAAGCAGGCTGCTATTCCTTTATGTAAATGGCAGTTGCAATGGTAATATACGTCTATTAGAGAAGTCGTGAGGAAATGTTACTCAATAATGATGGTATTGAAGTGACTGACATGGTAGGCAATATTACTAATTATTTCGAGGCGTTAAAGGCGGTGGATTGGCAGTATCAGTAGAGTGTCGGACAACATACTTTGTGGTATAGAATTACATCCTTCTACGTTCTGAGTTCAAATTCCGCCGAGGTTAGTTTTACCTTTCATCCTCTCGGGTTCGATAAAATAAAATACCAGTAACACACTGGAGTCGATTTAATCGAGTTTTCCCTTCCTCAAAATTGTTGGCCTTGTGCCTAAATCAGAAACCATTATTTCAAGGCGTTAGAATGTTGGACTGGCTGAATCGTTAGTGCATCGGATGATATATATTGCGTTATTTCGTAACGGCCCTCTTCGTTCTGGTTTCAAATCCCACCGAGGCAAAATTTGATTTTCATCCTTCTGGGATCGATAAAAATAAAGTACCAGTTAAGTACAGGGATCGATATAATTGATTTGCCCCTTCCCTAATTTGCTGGTCTTACATCAATGTTAGAAATAATTATTTCGAGGATTTGGAGTAAAATCTCCGAAAATCTGCTCGACCAGTTCGACATTTTTATTAAATATAGTGTATAGAACTCGACAGCGCTATAATTGACATAGAATGCCGTCTAAATCTCTCGTAGTGGATATAGAAAGATACAATAGAATTCACTATGTATGAGAAATGTATGTATTGATCACAGGGTGGTGGTTATAATCAACTTAAGTTTTAGAGGCTGAACATGCCTTTTCATAAATGAAAGGCTGAAGGGATTAGATCCCTAAAATAGTTAAAGAGAAACTATGTGAGTGAAGTAGTAAACATAAGCGTGTTATGTTCAGTAAAGGTATATAACAGAGAATATGTAGTTACATTAAAGAGTAAGATATTATCGAGAAGGATAAACTAAGATGTGCTTTATTTTACCATAAACTCGAAAGCTTTGAGATTGGCAGTGAGTATCATTACAAGAAATATTGATTGTAAGCATTGCTAGGAATAAGGTAACTTGTCGACGAGGAAGGAGTTGAATGTTTCTCAGAATCAATTGAATCTATTTTTCTTCTACAAGTTTCTTTTATATATTTATTTATTCCATCACAGCGTTTGCACCAAGGTCGAGGCCATGTTCCCAACTTGTTAAGTATTAGCTAATTTCTTTGTCAAAGTATAGTAGGTCAAGTTGTCTTGGTTTTTCCTTGATATGACATTTTAAGTGTGGCTATGACATGTCTTGTAAATTCATTTCCTTTTTTTTTTTTTTTTTGCCCATAACCTTTGTACCAGAAATGTATGGTAACAGAAGTTTCTAAGTAACAACGGAGTGGACCTCCGTCGGTTTCGATGATAAGTATTCCAGTTGTTCGATCAACGGAACAGCTTGTTCGTGTAAGTGACTGAGTATTACACTGACACGTGTACCCTTAGTGTAATTCTCAGAGTGATTCAGCTTGAAGTGATGGCAAATAGGATGATACATCGTTAATACTTTTCCCAATGAAGTTAGTAATGTAAGTTACAGAGTCGTTGTGAATTAGTTTCGACCGGGAATCGAAACTGGATTGCAACTTCGTCTCTCCAGCAAATCATCTACTTAACACATATTGTTCCATCTATGGGCGGTGCTCTAGCATGGCCGTGGTGGCTAAAACATACCAAAGAACTATAGTATATATAAATCCTTAGATTTTCAGAGGAGTGGGCGCTAAATGGAATGTTGTTGAGTACACTTTATCAAAGACACTAGCTTAAACTGGTGACTGGTGAGGAAATACAATTTCTGGGAAGAGGAAGTGAGAGGAAGTAAGAGGTCGGAGACAATATGTATAAAGATGAGGAAGGAGTGGGAAAGTAGGGGTAAAGGGGGAGGAAATATAAGGGATATTAGATGTGACAGTGAGAAGGAGAGAGCAGCGAAGAAAGATGACAACATGTATATATATATATATATATATATATATATATATATACACACACACACAAAGAGAGGCATATATACATACATACTCCTACAGGCATATATATGTTTGTGTGTGTATAGTTGCACTTATTATACACACACACACACACATACACACACATACACACACAATGCGAGTGTATTTTGTGTTTGTGTATATGTGGAGATAGCACATATATGTATATATGTATGTGAGTGCATGTATATGTAAGTATGTGCGTGTGTGATCAAAAAGTGAGTAAGGGAAGAAAAAGAAGAGAAAAATATATTTAAATGAGCTGGCGAACGAAACTGAAGGGTAATAATTGTAACATTTGCAACAAGGCCAACAATATGTGTAAGGGGTAAGTCGATTATATCGACCCCAGTACTTTACTGGTACTTTATTTTATCGACCCCGGAAGGATGAAAGGCAAAGTTGACCCGTTCAGGATTTAAAACCAGAACGTAACAAATATCGCAGAGCAATTGTCCAATGCTCTACAGATTATGTCAATCTCCTGCTCTCAGCCAGGTGTAATAATTGTTTATACTTTCGGAACAAGGCCATTAAATCGACCCCAATGCTTTATTGGTACTTTATTTTATCGACTCCGTGAGGATAAAAAGCAAAGTTAACCTCGGTAGGATTTGAACTCAAGACGTAAAGGGTTGTAACTATATGCCACAAGGCATGTTGCACGACAATCTACTGATACTGGTAATTAACCACCCTAGCCAGGTGTAAGAATGGTCTATCAGCGAGTGATAGTGAAAAGACGAGAAAATTGAAGACTGAGCGAGTGAAATACATAGAGAAAAGAATCAAGAGGAAGCGGGGGAAGAAAAAAAAAGGGAGGAAGAGGGGAAAAAGAGATATAGATCTTGAAAAAGAAGGAAGAGTAAGAAGGAGAGGGAAGACCCGGAGAAAAGTAATAGAAGACGTAAATGATATTCTAGAAAAACCCGTCGGTTGTCTTCTTTTGTTTCTTGAAGTGGAATACAGCATGAACAAATGGTTAAAAAGTTCCAGTTTCGATCCCAATGCGAGGCATCTTGTGCAAATGTCATTTATTATAGCTTCAGGATATGGCGGTGGATTGGCAGATTGGTAGAGCGCCGGACAACATGCTTTGCAGTTAGAGTTACGGCCTTTTACGTCCCGAGTTCAAATCCCGCCGAGGTTAGCTTTGCCTTTCATCCTTACGCGGTTGATAAAATAAAGTACCTGTAATGCACTAGGGTCGATTTAATCGACTATTCCCGCCCCTTCAAATTGCTGGCCTTGTGCCTAAATCAGAAACCATTTATTATAGCTTCTGGTCGATCTATGCTTTGTGAGTGAAATTGGGTAGACTGAAACTGTTTAGAAGCCCGTCGGATGGACTGTACCTGTAATTCAATGAGTCAGTCTTGTCACACATTGTGTTACACTGAATCTCGCTGAAAATTACATTATAGTTACACGTGCCTGTGCAATGCTCAGACAGCTACACAATTAATATCACGAGCAAGCTATTCCGTTGATTGAACAACTGGAACACTCATCGTCGAATCCGACGGAGGCCCGAATCAACTAAACGGCTTCCATTCCATCATCCCTCGTCTATTGGACACTACAATTACACCCTGTGTCGATGAGCCCCATCTTAATAACTTGGGAAACGAACAGGCTCTGTCTGACTGACGTTTGACATGGACGATGAAAATGTATAAACACACACACACACACACACACACACACACACACACACACACACACACACACACACACACACACACACACACACACACACACACACACACACACACACACACACACACACACACACACACACACAATATGCATAATAGATAGAAACAGATAGGTAGATAAATGTATAGAAAGAAGCATAGATAGATAAATAACTAGAAAGAAAGAAAAAATATAGATAGATAAATAGATTAATGAGATAGATAAATATACCAGTTAGAGGTGACGACATATATGTATTATTCATTGACATCCTCATCCAAACCCGCACAGCCGTTTGTGAGAACAAACTGTTCATTTTTCACGTATTTCCATTTATTTTGGGGGTAATGTTTGCTACTGAAGAGATTGTGTGTTTTCCTATACATACACTATCATTGTATGTGTGTGATATATAGAGGTTTCTAACAAAAATATTAGGAATCGGAAATTGAAACATAGTATTCTTGCATATTTTTAGGATGTGAGCAGCGCAAAGAAACTTCAACTGGAAACAGGATGGTCGCTAGATTTTTGGTATTATGGAGTGAGACACAGCTTCATGGGTGGGCCTTTGGTCTGTCTGTCTCCCTCACTCTCTCGATATATATATATATATTTGTATAAGTAGGGGACAATTTTTCTTCCCAGCATGTTATATTGATAACAGGACTATGCACCAATTTATCGTATTTCCTTATAATTCTTTTATGCTTTGTTTGGAACATTAGCGTTTCTAAATCCATGTTAACACACACACACACACACACACACACACACACACACACACACACACACACACACACACACACACACACAAATATATATCTATATGTATGTGTGTGTATGTATGTGTGTATATATATATATATATATATATATACATGTGTGTGTATGTATGTGTGTATATATATATATATAATATAATTGTTTCTACTTTTGGCAGAAGGCCAGCAAACACCCAGTGCATTACTGGTACTTTATTTTATCGACCCCGTAAGGATGAAAGGCAAAGTCAACCCCTAAAAAAAAAATATTTATAAATATATATATATATATAATATAATGATGATAAAGAGCAGGAATGGAGTATCAATATAACAACATTATGTTTATTCACACGTGACGCGCGTTTCACGATCGATCAGCTCAACGTACGATCTAAAGTGATCGGTTCCGATTCTGGAACCGATAGCTCATCAGATTGATGAGCTGGTTATTGTAAGTGGGTCACGAACTGAGTGCATATTTAAAGATTTACTGTTCAAACATTGATTCTTTCAAAGCCACATTATCTTTAGAATTAAACGGCGGTGGGTTGGCAGTATCGGTAAAGGGTCGGACGCCATGCTTTGCAACATAGAGTTACGGCCTTTTACGGTATGAATTAAAATCCGCTGAGGATAGCTTTGTCTTTCATCCTTACGGGGTCGATAAAATAAAGCACCAGTAATGCACGGGATAATTGCTGGCCTTGTGCCAAAAGTAGAAACAATTATCTTTAGATTTAAAATAACGAGAGGCGAAATCTTGTGAGGTTTATGATTTTCTTGAGGGCATAAATTAAGTGAAATACAATAGATACTAGGTTTCCTTTTAAGGTCAGAAAATACTTCAGCCTGATTCTCTAAAAAAACATAAGAATGACCCACTCTACACGCCAACGAGCCTTTGCGTGGTCGATCGATCTGTTGGAAATAGCTGCCAATACTCCCTTATGTTGACACACTGTATGGAGGATCACATTGGACAATGCAATTAGTAATAAATATACAAACAACAACAACAACAACAACAACCGCCGCACACACACACACACACACACACACACACACACACACACACACACACACACACACACACACACACACACACACAGAGAGAGAAACAGGATAGTCAAGGCTGGAATACTTTTGATCACAGGTTTGTTCAATCAGAGTTGATTTAGTACTAACCAACAAAAACCCACAATACAGTAGTGTTCTTATATACTACACACAAACATTTTAACTCGCATCAAAGCAAGGTCATCCGTCTGCTAACCAACATCATTCGCCAGTCAATGTACTATTTTCCCTATGTTCCTCCTACAGAAATGGTTCCTACTCTACTTAATTTGTTGGCTGCATACCACCACCATCTAAGACCACGAAATTACTCTATAACTCTGTTTCACTCACTTCTAAAGTGAACACTAGAGACATCATTCACATGTGTTCTTGCGCAAAACACTTCATTTCACGTTGCTCCAGTATATACAGCTGGGGGTTTAACCCCGCGATGGACTGGCGTCCTGTCCACTGGGGAGTCTTGTACTCTCAGTCGCTTCACGTCATGAAACCGGGATAAGCACCGTCCTAACGAGCCTTCTGGCTTAAGACAAACTTTAGACATACATATTCTAGGGCTCAGTTCTATATAATATGTAGTCCCTATTTAAAAAGACAATACAGAGTTTTCTTAGGGAAACATAACTGCTACATCCAACAAACAATTACGAAGAAGCAGACGTGGAGACTCGCATTTATAAATCTGGAGATGCAACGAGCATTAATATTAGAGAGTTGTATTATATCACTGCATCACCCCCATCTTGCCAGGGAACTTACATCCACTCGTTATACAATAGCCATCGGGTTAGATGGCTATTCAAATAAAGTCCTATATTTTCCCACAGACCTTTTTACTGAGGATGCTCTCAACCTTTTCTATGGTAAAGCTAAAGAGAAGGCGGTGGTGGGAGGGGAAGGTGTCACATGACACATAACACAGTATAAGCGCCTCCCTCTACCCAGATGTCTTGTAATGACTCTTTCTGTTATATCTCCTCAGATCACCTCATTGGAATGTCATCCCCCATCGTTGTTCAGTAGAGTCACGTGATACTCTTTTTTTGTATTGTTGTTTTTAAGGTGGTGACGGTAATGGCAGGGGTGACGATGAGTGATGCTCTCTTTGTTTTCCTTGTATTGTTTCCCTTTTTTGTTCTCTTGCTTTTTTCTCTTAATATATTAATGTTATTCTTGTTTTTGTTGCTGCTTTTTCTTTCTTTGTCCCTCATTCTATTTGCTGTTGCCATTATATATTCGATGCAGCTACTGTTGTTTCTTTGTTCACACTGTTTTCTACACACCACATATATATTCTATTATCAGAATATGTAGTATTTAAATACCTTAGTATTTAAAACATTCAAACAGATGAGGCGACCAGATAAAGCGAACAGATAAAGTGAACAGATGAGGCGACCAGATAAAGCGAACAGATAAAGCGGTCAGATAAAGCGACTAGATGAAGTGACCAAATAAAGCGAACAGATAAAGCGATCAGATAAAGTGACTAGATGAAATGACTAGGTGAAGTGACTAGATGAAGTGACTAAATGAAGCGACTAGATGAAACGACCAGATGAAGTGACTAGGTGAAGTGACTAGATGAAGCGACCAGAGGAAACGATCAAGCTGAAACTTCGAAGCAACTGCCACTTTTTCTACTTAGAAAATAAACATTGTTACTATTATTGCGGTGGAAGGGCAGTGGATTGGCGGGATCGTTAGTCCGTCGGATGAAATACATAACTGTATTTCCTTATGGCCTTCTACATTCTGGTTTCAAATCCCGCCGAGGTTAACATTGCCTTTCATCTGGAGTTGATATAAATGACATTCCTCTACCTACAACTTGCAGGTTTTGTGTCTAAATTAGCAATCATTTGGATTGGCAGTATCAGTAGAGGGTCGGACGCCATGCTTTCCAGCATAGTTACGTCCCTTTACGATCTGAGTTCAAATCCCGCCGAGGTTGACTTTGCCTTTCATCCTTACGGGGTCGATAAAATAAAGTACCAGTAATGCACTGGGTAATTGCTGGCCTTGTGCCTAAAGTGGAAACAATTATTATCACGGTCGATGAGGCTAGTAAATTGACAAAGCACCAGACAAAATATTGCATTTGTTCCGTGTCTTAACTACATTCCCCCTCCTGGGTCAAGTACTGGGATCGAGTTAAGCCCAAATATCTGGCTTTGTGCTTATGTTAAAAACAATTGTCATCATTATCACCAATATCATCAACCTCATCATCACCACCGCCGCCATCACCATCAACCTCATCATCACCACCGCCGCCATCACCATCAACCTCATCATCACCACCGCCGCCATCACCATCAACCTCATCATCACCACCGCCGCCATCACCATCAACCTCATCATCACCACCGCCGCCATCAACCTCATCATCACCACCGCCGCCATCACCATCAACCTCATCATCACCACCGCCGCCATCACCATCAACCTCATCATCACCACCGCCGACATCACCATCAACCTCATCATCACCACCGCCGCCATCACCATCAACCTCACCACCGCCGCCATCACCACCAACCTCATCATCACCACCGCCGCCATCACCATCACCACCGCCGTCATCACCATCAACCTCATCATCACCATCACCATCACCACCGCCGTCATCACCATCAACCTCGTCATCATTGTCGC
>CAXHJY010000708.1:35000-45000 GCA_964016885.1 Eledone cirrhosa
CCAACTGGTGACCTGAGATATGAGACAAGTTGTACTGGGATACATGTTACCAGTACCACCAACCGATGACTTGACATACATACATACATACATACATACATACATACATACATACATACATACATACATACATACATACATACATACATACATACATACAGAGATGAACGGCCTGACAATACAACCTCTGCAGTCAGGTGACAACTACAGATATCTTGGACAGGATGAGAATGTCAGATATGATGGACCCATAAATAAGGAGAGAACCAGAACTGAATACCTCAGAAGAGTAAAGAAAATATGGTCATCAGAACTGTCAGCATACAACAAATACATTGCCCACAATACTTATGCTGTGCCAATTCTAACGCCAACATTTGGCCTACTGAACTGGTCATTGCAAGAACTAAGTGAGATGGATGTTAGAACTCGAAAACTTCTCAGTGTTACTGGGAACTTTAACATCAATGGTGATGTGGATAGGCTATACTTCTCACGCAAGGAAGGTGGCCGGGGTCTAAAATCAATATTAACAACATATGAGACCCGGATAGTAACACTGAAGCAACACCTTCAACAGAGGAAAAAGGTTGGCAACCATCTTGCCCAGGTTTATGACCATGAAAAAAGAAATATCATTAGAATAGCGACTGATCTGGAGGAGAGATATGGAATAAAGCCTGATATAAATCTCTCACCCAGAGAAATCGGAAGATCCTATTCAATGTTCAAACAAGATAAAAAAATTGACCAATTTACAGAAAAAGTTGTGCATGGAAACTTGAGGCGTAAAACACAGACCATAGAGGGGATAAACCACCCAAAAAGCCTGGCATTGAGTTCCAACAAGTTTATGACATCACACCTTGAGGGATATCTCTATGCAATACAGGAACAAGAACTCCCTACCAAATATCTGCTGCACAAAAGAGGAGGGCCAGCAGCTGACAATAAATGTAGGCTATGTAAAACAAAGATCGAGGATGTAAGCCACAATGTTGCCAGCTGCGAAAGAATGTCATCTCGCTACTACCTCCCCATGAGACACGATGGGATAGCTAGAACCATCTGGAACGCACTTCGGAAAACAAAATTAATAACAAACGAGGAAGAATATATTGAGACAGATGGCACTAAGGAATACTGGTGGAACCTGAAAATAAAAACTGCCACCAAATTAAAGCACAACCGGCCTGATATTGTAGTTTGGGACCACACATTGAAAACGTGTTCTGTTGTGGAGATCAGCTGCCCACTTGATGTAAACGTTGTCAGAAAAATACAGGAGAAGGAGGACATCTACGGACCATTGATGAGGAGTTTACAAATCCAGTATCCAAGATACACCTTTAGCTTCATACCCATCATTATTGGTGCTACGGGTTATATACCAACCCGCTTGGACCAAAGTATGACTGAACTTGGATTTGCGGACAAAAAGCGCAGCTCCCTAATTCATAGTCTACAAATGGCTGCGATAGCTGGCACCTTCAAAATTTGCAAAACATTCTTGCGATTCAAGGGATGACAATTTCTTTTCTTTTACAACCTTGCCACCAGGAAGGTGGCCGGTCAAAAAAATATACTCGAAATTAAGAGAAAGAGAAAACATACATACATACATACATACATACATACATACATACATACATACATACATACATACATACATACATATATATATATATATATATATATATATATATATATATATATATATATATATATATATTTATAACGGCGATGAATTGGTTTTGCGAGGTTTTTGATATGAAATCGTGTGTCGAAACAAATATTGGGGAGGGTCATATTTGTGTAATAATATTCCCAGAATTAATAACAGAACACACTCACTGTTTGGTTGGTTTTTGCTTCTGTGTCTTTTATATCGGTTAATTTAATTTATTCGGTCCTCAATGTTACCATTGACTGACCAACGGTCAAAAATACAGATTCAATATAGACACAAACACATATATATAGTCTAACAAATTTCTTTCGTTGCACATCTGCAACATCGTCATTGGTGCTATTATGTTTCCTCCCGTTGTATTGTATGCTTAAGCCATCTTTATTTAGTCTGTTTATTTATTTATTTGTTTATTTTTTGTCTTCTCTGCGCATGCGTTTGCATGTGTGTATAGTGTTTTGTTTGATGTGTGTTCGTGATTGGGTGACTGTGTATTGGTTATTGTATTCTATCTTAGTTTACTAGTGTGTGTTTATATGTGTTTGTTGTTATTGTGCTTGCGTATTTATTTATTTATTTATTTATATTTCTCTTAGGTCAGTGTTGTTTGTTTGGGTGTTGTTGTTATTCCATTCATTTTTTCTGTTTAGCCTTGGCGTTCTAAGTTCTATTTCGCTGGCCTCTCTGATTTGCCTATCTGCTGGGTCATTTATATGTTTAGATATTATTCTAATTCCTATGTTGTCTATGTTACCGTCGTGTTGTTGTCTGGCATGTTCGTATAGTACTATACGAACATGCCAGACAACAATATATATACACACACACAATATTGTTATACTTTGGGAGGGTCATGCTGCCAATAAAAAGACACGCACCTGTTGGTTTTCACTTCAATTTATTATAAATTTCCAATTGGTTGGTTGGTTCGATATCCGAATGGTTGTTTATATATTGACAAAGTTCTTTCGTCACACATTCTGTGAGAGACACAAAATAAAAATCTCGTCACTGAGGAGGTCACCGAGGTCTTCGTTTTCAGATAAGAAATCTTGCAAATTAAAAAACGAAGTATATATATATATATATATACTGTTATACTTTGGGAGGGTCATGTTGCCAATCAGAAACACACGCACCAGTTGCTTTCACTTCAATTTATTATAATAAATTTATAAATTTAGGAATTTATAAATTTCCGGTTGGTTGGTTGGTTCCACAACCAGATGGTTGTTTATATATTGTCAAAGTTCTTTCGTCACACATTCTGTGACCTCTTCAGTGACTGGGGATTCTTTTCTTTTGTTTTTGTGCCTCTCCTTTGTTCTGTCCTACGCCATCTTGTTTCTGTGTGTGTGTTGTGTCAAAGTATAACAATATCGGTTTCAACGCACGTTTTCAGATAAAGAATCTTGCTAAACAAATTCAGAAACGAAATATATATATATATATATATATATATATATATTGTACCAGGCATTACATAAAATTAATAATCCATTCTTATTTTGGTATGGTGCTATAAGCTCAATGCGTTAATAAAGTCGGCAGCATACAGGAATCGAAGTCCAACATGAAACATTTGTAGAGATTACAGATGAAATTCGATTAACAATCTTGGTCTTTGGAGTAACGTTACTCGATAGAGTTCGTAGCTTGGAGATAAGAGAGTCACTCCTGTTATAGCCGCTACTTCTCCGAATTAAGAGATTACAGCTCCTATACTATGGGCATGTGATTAGAATGTCTCAAGAAAGAATCGCTGGGCAGATTTTACGGGCAAAACCAACCCGTAAGAGACCCAGGGGTAGACCCCGAGCAAAATTATTGGATAACATCCATGAGCTTGGCTGGTCGCCCTTGGGAAAGTAGCCTGATCAATTGGAGACAATTGCTTTTGACAGGGCCCACTGGAAAGAGTGTTTGAGGACTCTGCCCCCAGGACCCTCTCAGGAAGAAGAAGATCCCGTTTTTGCCAGCTGAGTGGACTGGAGCAACGTTCAAGGACACACCGTCAGGAATCGAACGAACAACCTTAGTATCGCTTTACGACAGCGAAAGCTTCTTGGCCACAGAGAGACCGATGGGAACCCTCCCAAGAATGGAAGCCAGGAGGAAACAAGGAAGATCCATCATGACATGTATAAGGTCTGTGGAGGAAGATCTTGCAGACATGGTCCTGGCCTGCGATTAGACACATGAGAAGGCTTGAGACTGAGTGGAATAGTTATTTCTCATTATTCAATGATCAAGAAGAAAAAGAAGAAGAAGAAGAAGGAGAAACGGATTGTACAGCGTAGTGATTGAAGCAATTAAAACAATAAAAGAATATTGAATATATACCCACTTATTAAATATGTTTCTGTCATAGAGAAAAAAATGTTTTAAGAAACATTTGTTTGACGTTAATTCTGATATGCAAGTAAGCATGCATTTTAATATTGCTATCTAATATAAGCTATGTTTTAAAAATCTGCTTTCATTCATAACTAATCGCTTGTTGCCGAAAAAAAAACCCCCCAAAAAAACAAGACTTTTATACTCGATTAAACCGTATGTGCTTTTTCTTATAAAAATAACATTCTTCTTTAAAAAAAAAACCCTTTTCCTTTCTTATTGCTAAAAAAACAGTGTTCGTGCGTCCCCTGAGATAAAATAACTTTATCTGTATTTCTTTGAAGAAATTTAAAAAAACCTCTTTCTTTAATGTATTTGAATATGATTTTTGTATTTCGTTGGGACTCTTATCATCCAAATCCTGACGATGCTTAAGTATTATATGCTAATATTGAAGTTGAAACGTGTGTAGACATTAGTAAAATGATTGAAAGTACCTCTTTGATTGTCAATTGATTATATATATATATATATATATATATACATACATTCACACACATACTCATTTCAGGGAAAGTAGACAAAGGCGTTACTCAGTTCAAACACACTTTGATAAAGTACGAGTAGATATACTAACTTTCAACTGTTTATATATATATATATATATATATATATATATATATATATATATATATATATATATACATATATATATACATATATATATATACATATATATATACATATATATTTATACATATATATATATATATACATACATATACATATATATACATATACACACATACACACACACACACACACACACATATATATATATATACATATATATATGCAAAAGAAACCAAAGAACGCTTACATACTCAAACAGTCTTTATTTACTTACAATGTTTCATCCTCACCTTTTGGCAGGAATCATCAGAGCCTAATAAATACAGTGTTGAGTATAAGCTCCACAAAAACCTAGTCACACGAACAATCAGAATAAAGATAGGGAGATTGGAGATGGCGAACAAAGAGGTGCATGCTGGGGTTGTTAAGCACCGCAGCTAAATACCAGGGCATAAGCGGATTCAACAAGATGCAGATATAATAGATGGAACACAAAAACAAAGAATGCAAAAGCATAAAAAATACAGACAATGGTTAAAACATAATATGAATTATAATAAAGTAATAAAAAATATAAAAATAATAAAAATAATAAAAATAATAAAATAAAATAAAGTAAAATAATAAAAAAAATAATGAAAAAATAATAATATAATAATAATAAAATAATTGTTTCTATTTTAGGCACAATTGTTTCTATTTTAGGCACTATTTTAGGCACATTACTGGTACTTTATTTTATCGACCCCGTAATAAGATAATAAAATAATATAATAATATAATAAAATAAAAAAAAAAAAAATTTAAAAGATTTAAAAAATTAAAAAATTAAGAAATTAAAAAAAAAAAATAAATTAAAAAAAAATGTTCTTAAAAGAAATTCTTTTTAAAAAATAAATAAATGCAGAAAGAAGAAAAAAGTTATAAGTTTCTTTTCTGTTTTGTATAGATTGGTTAACCACGTGGATCGCTGCTGCTGTTGCCAGAAATTGTTTTGACATGTTCGGGACCAGATGGTGTGTGGAGACTTGGTTTGAATTGAATCTGGAACTGATTCTTGAACAATTTTTAATATATGGCCTGTGATTTTTTACATAGAGTAGTTATTTGTTGTATAAATCCAGCATGTAATTTCATGGGTTTGGATGTGATTGTTACGTTTAATTAATATCCAACTACTTTGTAATTTTGATTGATTCATATGTTGTTTTTTAGACAGATTGGTTTTCTATTTACAATCCCATTCCTGTTTAACCCGTAGAAATTTGGGAAATATGTAACCATTTGGTCTAGCCTGTGTTGCTAATATGCACGAGTAATAACTTTGCCGGTTGTTTTACAGCAACTAATATAATAAGATTGCTTCAGCTCTATCTTACTATAACCCCGATCTGCTGGTGCATAGCTTGCTTTTATGCCGTGACCGTCTATTTACTTGTTTTACTCAGCCCTACCCTATAATAACCATAATTTACTTGTGTAAGGCTTGCGCTTTTGTGATACTTCCTATATGCTTGTGAGCACCCATTGGCTACCTAGTTCGGATACCTACCAATATACCTTGTGTATGTATATCATGGTGGTGATTGGGATTACTGTGGTCTTTCGGGATGTACCAAAAGGACCTCTTAACGCTTAAGTTACCGAAATCCTACTCACTCGTGTTACTAGGGACCAGCGCTTGTACTCTTTTGGCTTCTCTATGGGCTTATAACTTTTTTATTCTTTCTGCATTTATTTCTTTTTTAAAAAGAATTTCTTTTAAGAAAAACTTTTTATTTTTTCAAGTAAAATTAAAAAAAAAAAATTTTTTTTAAATTTTAAATTTTATTATATTATTATATTATTTTATCTTATTATCTTTTATTATTTTATTATTTTTTCATTTTTTTTATTATTTTACTTTATTTTATTTTATTATTTTTATTATTTTTATATTTTTTATTACTTTATTATAATTTATATTATGTTTTAACCATTGTCTATATTTTTTTGCTTTTGCATTCTTTGTTTTTGTGTGTCATCTATTATATCTGCATCTTGTTGAATCCGCTTGATGCCCTGGCATTTAGTTTCGGTGCTTAACAACCCCAGCATACATCTCTTTGTTCGCCATCTCCAATCTCCCTACTTTTATCTTTATTCTGATTGTTCGTGTGACTAGGTTTTTGTGGAGCTTATACTCAACACTGTATTTATTAGGCTCTGATGATTCCTGCCAAAAGGTGAGGATGAAACATTGTAAGTAAATAAAGACTGTTCGAGTATGTAAGCGTTCTTTGGTTTCTTCTGCATATAACGGCTCTGTTCTTGTACATTGAGCTAACACAATACTGCCATAATACAGTACGGTGCGTGCGTGTTTATGCACATACGCTCCGTGCTATACATAAATAAATATATATATATTTATAAACACCATGCATATTTCTGTAGGTACTTGGTGCCTGTTGGAATATCCATACACTTTTATAATTATTCTCCTATATGTAAAGAACAAAACGTTGTATCGTGCTGCTATTTTTAGCGGCATGATCAACAAGTTTATAATATCCCGCTTTTACTTGTGGCCTATTTTTGTGTGTGTGTCACTTTAACCGCCTGACCCCATGCAACGGGCAGGAAGCGATATTTTCTCTTACTATGAGACTTTATACCCTTATGGTACGGAAATAGCTGTCTGAAGATCTAATTCTTTCCATTGGAAATTCTCTGAATTGCAAATCTTTTGATTAGTAAAACCGTGGATAACGGCAATAGAACAGGTGAATATTTAAATCGTTTTTTAATTCATTTAAAAGATTGTTTGATGATCACTTGTTCTGCTCACTTTTATATATACATATATATATACATATATATATACATATATATATATATATATATATATATATACATATATATATATATATATATACGTATATATATATACATATACATATATATATATACATATATATATACATATATATATACATATATATATATGTATATATATATATATATACATATATATATATATGTATTTATATTTATATATGTATTTATATATATATATATATATTTATATATATATATGTATATATATATGTATATATATATGTATATATATATATAATATAATAAATAACAAAGAACGCCTATAGCATATGCATATCTTTACTTGCTAACATTGTTTCATCCGCACTATAAGTGGGACTCATCAGAGCATAAAGGTTAATTACATACCATACAAGCAATAACAAATCCAAGACATTGAAGAATGAAAAATAATAATAGACGATAAAGGATATTAAGGAAGTAAAAGTAAAATAAAAATAAAAATAAAAATAAAAATAAGATAATAAAATAAACAATGAAAAATAAGGGGTGCTATCAGTCACAGTTGGGCGGGGTGCTGTCAACATATAGTTACATACAAGCATACACATGGATAAGAGAACAGACAAGAGTAGATAAGATAGATAGGATTAGGTAAGAGTAGGTAAAAAATAGGTGAAAAACAGACTTATAATATATATAAGAAAATATAAAGAAATACATAACAAACTTACATATAAAATATAAAATATACAGATAATAGTGATACAGGGTAAGGAATGAGATAAAATAATATAAAATAATATAAAATTAAAATTAAAATTATATAAAATAGAACATAATATAATATAATCATAAAATAAGATAAAATAAGATAAAATAAAGTAAACTAAAATAAAATAAAATAGACTAAATTAAAATAATATAATATAAGATATAATTAAATGTAATTAAATAAAATAAATAAATAAATAAACAAATAAAATAAATAAATAAATAAAATTAAAATTAAAATTAAATTTAAATAAATAAATAAATAAATAAATAAATAAATAAATGGAATTAAATAAGTAAATAAATAAAATTAGATAACATGAAATGAAATAAAATAAAATAAAATGAAATAAAGTAAATTGAGATAAGATATATATTTTTTTAGAATATATCTCTTGAATATATCAGGGGCCCACGAAGGCACTAAGTGTCACAGTTATGTGTATCACTTGACCATTTTTTAAAAATATATTTCTTGAAAATATCAGGGGCCCACGAAGGCACTAAGTGTCACAGTCACCAGTATCACTTGACCATTGCAAGGCAATGGAGGCGTCCCAGGTTGAGCAGTCACAAAAGTTCACTCGAAAGTCGCGGGTGTGCATTCACACAGTTGAGCGGTGGGGTAATCACAAACCGGTTCACACCCGGGCAGGAGTCCAATGGTCAGAGAGAGGTGCATCGAAGGAAGGTAGGAGAATTCACGTGCATTAGCAAGCGAAGTGCAGGCGGGTTAGCCAAAGCAAGCAGACACAGTTGGAGCGCATACAAAAGATATATAAAAAGACAGAAGATATATAAAAAATAGCTTCAAGAGCCATGAAGTCACCGCATTGGGACATCACATGCTAATGCACGTGAATTCTCCTACCTTCCTTCGATGCACCTCTCTCTGACCATTGGACTCCTGCCCGGGTGTGAACCGTTTGTGATTACCCACCGCTCAACTGTGTGAATGCACACCCGCGACTTTCGAGTGAACTTTTGTGACTGCCCAACCTGGGACGCCTCCATTGCCTTGCAATGGTCAAGTGATACTGGTGACTGTGACACTTAGTGCCTTCGTGGGCCCCTGATATTTTCAAGAAATATATTAAAAAAAAATGGTCAAGTGATACACATAACTGTGACACTTAGTGCCTTCGTGGGCCCCTGATATATTCAAGAGATATATTCTAAAAAATATATATCTTATCTCAATTTACTTTATTTCATTTTATTTTATTTATTTCATTTCATGTTATCTAATTTTATTTATTTACTTATTTAATTCCATTTATTTATTTATTTATTTATTTACTTATTTATTTATTTATTTATTTATTTATTTAAATTTAATTTTAATTTTAATTTTAATTTTATTTATTTATTTTATTTTATTTGTTTATTTATTTATTTATTTTATTTAATTACATTTAATTATATCTTATATTATATTATTTTAATTTAGTCTATTTTATTTTATTTTAGTTTACTTTATTTTATCTTATTTTATCTTATTTTATGATTATATTATATTATGTTCTATTTTATATAATTTTAATTTTAATTTTATATTATTTTATATTATTTTATCTCATTCCTTACCCTGTATCACTATTATCTGTATATTTTATATTTTATATGTAAGTTTGTTATGTATTTCTTTATATTTTCTTATATATATTATAAGTCTGTTTTTCACCTATTTTTTACCTACTCTTACCTAATCCTATCTATCTTATCTACTCTTGTCTGTTCTCTTAT
>CAXHJY010000708.1:52500-55000 GCA_964016885.1 Eledone cirrhosa
CCTGGAGGACTGGATTGATGTCCATCCAAACCACATCCCTTTCTTCGTCCTCACTGAAACCCATCTTAGTAACCTCCACTTGGAAGCCGAGGTGAAAGTGAAAAATTTCAAAGCCATCCGTGCTGATCGCGCTGGCAGAAGAAAGGGCGGAACTGCCATTTATGTCCATAATTCTTTCTCAACAGAGGCTATGAACATATTCACTAATGGATACTGTGAGGCAGTCACTGTATTCAGTCAAACCAACAACCTATTAGTAGTTGGGCTCTATAGGCCACCCCAAACGCCTGTACCATGCTTCAAGGAATGCCTCAACAGCATAAAGTGTTTCATCCAAGAGTGTCACCCTGACAACATCTTAATGATGGGGGACTTCAACCTCCCCGGAGTTGACTGGTCCACAAACACCCTGCCACCAGGTTCTTCTGCCTCAACCTCTGACAGGGAAGCTGTGGAATCGCTTCTTGACTTCATGGATGATTTCTTCCTATCCCAAATAGTGCTCGAACCAACGAGGTGCCACAAAAACGTCCTAGACTTAATTTTCAGCAATCACACTGACAATATCCACAATATTGCAGTGGAGAAAACTCTACTCTCTGATCATGACATGGTTCTCTGTGATCTGAGATTCCACCGTCCAATATACAAACCCAATGTCATTTCTCCTGTCCATCCGTTTGACGCTATGGATTTCCACAATGCAAACTGGGAAGCGATCAGTCATGATCTTGCACATGTCGACTGGTCCTTCACGCACACTCATACACCCACTAACATCAAAAAGTCCTGGCAGACATTTGTGGACACTGTTACAAACATATGTGCTAAACACACCCCATTAAGAACTATAAACAAATCTAAGAGCAGAATCCCTAGAAATAGAAAAACGCTCATCAGAAAAATTAAGAGAACGAACAAAAAAATCAACAATCTGAAATACTGTCACAGCAACACATCAACTTGACTGCCATTTCATCACTAGAGATTAAAAAACATAACCTCCAAAACAACATAATGTCCCTCATCAACAATCAGAGAAGAGCTGAAGAGGCCTGGGCCATTGAGAAGATCAAACTCAATCCCAAAGTGTTCTTTTCATTTGCAAAAAAACACAAAATCACTGGCTCTACTGTTGGCCCTCTAATTGATGAAAATGGCACTCTTCAAGACAATGCTAAAACCATGGGTGAGATACTGCAGAAACAATACTGCTCTGTTTTCAGCAATCCTGATATGGCCGATCTGGGCTGTATCGGCGATGTTACTCCCCATTACACCTTATCGGACATAACGTTTGGCGCCCCTGATGTCTTGGCGGCAATAAAGGAAATCAAGCATAATTCAGCAGTAGGTCCCGATAGGTTCCCTGCTTGTGTCTTGAAGGCGTGTCAACACCAACTTGCTTCTCCTCTTGCCAATCTGTGGCGGAACTCACTGGATGCTGGATATGTGCCAGAAAACCTTCTATCCCAGTCTGTTGTCCCAGTTTTCAAAAAGGGAAACAAATCCCTTGCCGTGAATTACCGTCCAATCTCACTCACCTCTCATATCATTAAGGTATTTGAGCGAGTGGTGAGATCGCGAATGACCCACTTCCTTGAGAGTAACAATATGCTGAACTCCAACCAGCATGGATTCCGTAATGGAAGGGATTGCCTGACGCAACTACTGCATCACTTTGATGACATTTTGAAAGCCTTGGGAGAGGGTTCCAACACTGATGTTATCTACCTTGATTTCAGCAAGGCCTTTGACAGGGTTGATCATAACATTCTACTGAGAAAGCTGTCCAATATTGGTGTCACTGGAAAGCTGCTGCAGTGGATCAAGAGCTTCCTGTCAAACAGAACCCAACATGTTGTAGTTGAGGGAGTCAAATCAAGCCCAGCCAAAGTCAGTAGTGGAGTCCCACAAGGCACTGTGTTGGGCCCACTTCTCTTCATCATCTATATTAATGACATCACTGACATCATCAAACACAGCAACATTAAAATTTTCGCTGATGATTCCAAGCTCCAAAAGGTCATCAATGGCGTGGATGACCGGATAAGCCTTCAGTCAGACCTACTGGCTGTTACCCAATGGGCAGAAAAGAACAACATGTTACTGAACGAAGACAAATTCGAACTGATCCACTTTGGAAAAGAGGATGCTCTGAAACTCCCGTACTCCCTTCCCTCCGGGGAAACTCTCGTGGCATCTAACAACATCAGAGACTTGGGAGTAACCGTGGACAGCAACATAAGCTGGACCACGCATATAAGCAGCAAAGTTGACATGGCCCGCAGAATGTGTTCCTGGATCCTCAGAACCTTCCAGTCGAGAGATTCCCGCACCATTATCCTTCTCTTCTCTACTTTCGCCCGACCACACCTTGAATACTGTTGTCCACTGTGGTCTCCCCACACGAAACAAAGTATCATGAAACTTGAAGCTCCTCAAAGGGCAATCACGAAAAAGATAGATGGCATGTCAGACCTTGACTACTGGGGTCGAT
>CAXHJY010000708.1:62500-65000 GCA_964016885.1 Eledone cirrhosa
AAATAAATACAATACAGAAGTAATAGAAACAAATAAATACATACACGCAAACAGATACGTACATACACAAGCATACGCAAAACCTTACCATGGGTATACAAAACCACGCACATATAAATATGTGCGTGTGTGTATGCTTGTGTCCAAATAAAGAAATAATTATATAAGTGTATATAAGTAAATAAATACGTTATATAACAAGCGCACACGCATACCTACATATAAAATACACGAATGTTCGGAGACGTAAGTAAACTAAAACAAGAAGTACACATATACACACACCCACCATACGTACGAACCTGCACACTCACGCGGACGCAAAACTCCCGTATACACATAGCCAAACCCTAAATACCAGAATATGTAAAAATTATACGCTATAACAGTCAAATATACGTACGAGAAGGTATACATACCTTCACAAAACATACAGGTAATATATACTTACCTATGCAAATAAGTAAAGGAATAAACAAAACATATACTTAGCTTCCACATCAAGACGTAAAATATCCACGTATAGATCGTGCTATCCGTTAGGGTATAACGTGGGGCTGTAATACAGGAAAGTTTTGTGCAATTTATGTTTACAAGCCGAAATTGCCTCAGATTTTTTGTTTAAGATGTGGTCTGTAGCGTAGAGTATTTCCAGGGCCTCAGCGGCCCAGAGGTCACATGGTCTTTTATTTCCGTTATACGATCTAGCCCTAGCTAGGATCTCCCAGTGTAACTTATATTGGGTGTGGTTGTCTTTTAGACTCCAGATATAAGCTGAAAGTGACGTCATATTCCTTCTTAGAGGGTAACGAAAAGAATGGGTATGCATGTAAAGACGCTGCTTGAAACTATTGGCGGTTAACCCTATGTAGGCCCTACGGGACGTGGGTGTTACAACCTTACATTTGTAGACAATGTTACTAGAGAGGCATTTCCCGGATAGGGGGCAATCAGCCCGATTCCTACAATTACAGTTAGTACTAACTACAGGGTTGCACGTGTTCCTACGGCTAGGTAGTTTAGCTAAATTTGAAGCTGTGATGTTATGTGCAAGGTTAGGAGTCGTAGAGTAAGAAATTTTAATAGTATTTCTATTAAAAATTTTACTATATTTATGTGGAGGGGGAAAATGCTTCGTAATAAGGGAAAGAAAGATCTTAGCTAATGGTGTGGCCACCTCCATATTATATGGTGGGTTAAACCAACAAATGCGACGGGATCTATTTCTTCTAGGTCTATTTTCGTACTCTGTATATGCTACCTTATCGACAAATCCACTTCGAGCAAGAGCTTCATTGTAATAAGTGGAATGGTCGTTGAAAATGCGCTCGTTGGTGGAAAGATGGAAAGCCTCAACGAAACGTTTCTTACCAGATTCTTGGTTATGCTGGCAGGACGGTTGGAATGTTTACTTATGTAATTAAGCGTATCATTCGGCTTTCTATACGGGTAATACAACCCATTCAATAAATTGAGGGTAACGTCGAGGTAATTAACGACCGAGAGATTGGCCTCAACCTGTATAGAGAGGTTGAAGCCTTTAAAGAAGGCTGTGAGTTCTTTTCTGAACCTGTCGCAAGCACGAGGTCCGCACTTAGTCATGGTCAAAAGACCATCGTCACTGTACAAACCACCGCCCGCGTTGGGGAATTCGTCCTTGATAGAGAAAAGAAGGAAAAGGCCAATAAGATCAGTAACCTCCGCAGAGTCACTGGCGCCCATACTCACGTCGAATGGGGTACTATTGGATTTTTTAATCCAAAGAGTCGTCGAAATTAATCACCGACTTTCGGGCATTAAGGATGACATCAACTTCAGAATCCTTAACTACTGTGAGTGTTTTAGCGAAATTGATAGCTCTAAGGAGAAGTGGTAAAGTGATGGAGGAGTAGTAATTGTTGATGTCGAATTGGATAAAACGGCAATGTTCCTTGTTACATATGCCGTTGAACCAATCAATCACAGCGAAAGAATTGTTCCACAGTGCGAGAGGGGCCAAACTTCTAATTTCAGGTATAATTCTATCAAGAATCGTTTTACTAAGTCTACCTAAATCGGACTTCGTAGGGTTAATAAGCCGAATAGAGGGGTTGTTCGGAAAATTGGATTTGTGATCCTTCAGGGTAAAGTGGGGAGAGATGGGGTCCAGAGGTTCGGTCCGGTCCAGGATGTTGAGATCAGATGTGATTTTAAACCCAGCATCGTTGATTTCATTGATGACGCACCGATTAGTTTTACGGTAATCCTTAGTTACAGCATTATGTAGTAGTTGATGGTAAGTACTGCGCTCCACTTGATATAGGTTGCCAGTTTTGTCGGAATGGACGTGCACGGCGTTAGAATCCTTAATAGAACGAATTCGATTCTTCAGGTCTTGCTGGAAGGAATAGCTCCTATTCCGAAATTTGATATTCCGAATGAGTTCCAAGACATCATTTTCGAAGGGTAGCAATGCTGGGTTCCACGGAGGGTTATTATAAGTTTTAAATCCAAATTTATC
>CAXHJY010000708.1:67500-77500 GCA_964016885.1 Eledone cirrhosa
GTTTCGACGGCTATTTCTGGACTAAATTAGAATTTTTAGCCTGGTGAATAAATAGCCGAACTTCCTTATATGGGAAGATTGTAGTTGTCAAGAGGATTGGTTAAAATTTGTTGTAAACACAAATAAGTCTATCATGGCATTTGGTGGGAAGTAGCGGTGGCTGAACTTGCCTGTAGAACAATAGTGGAACGGTCAAGCGTTGAAAGTGATATGTATACATCAGATTCTAAGGATAGTGTATGAAGTGTGGGAGGGAGGTTATAGAATAGGTAAATCGAAAGAGAGTAGGAGACAATAAAAGATACTAGAAAAAAAAATATATATATATAAAATTAGATAGTGAGAAATGAATAAAGAAATCACAATGCTATCTTACAATTACATGTTAATAAGTTGAGAATTGAAAAAACTTATAGAAATTACAAAACAGATACAAACTTAAGGGGGTTTTTAACACATCTGCTATAAGTAGTTAGTAAAACGTATTCGGCCAATTCTATCTTAAAATAACAGGGGTGGGGGAACTGATGCTACAAGGCTCGATGGGCTGCATCGGGGTAGGCGAAAGGGGAAAGCAGACGAGGAAGAAAATAGGGGGTGGAAGGAAGTGATAGGATAAGACAGGGGGAAGAAGGAGACAAAGAGGAAAAGAAAAAAGATACATTTACCTATGTAAGCTGGGGTTTCCCCTAACTTATTCGGCAAGTGTGTGTGTGGGGAGGGGGGTATCAGCCCTTGTCTACCCACCCGGGTCGTTATAGGGTTTGAGGGCGAGGTAAGTCCTACGCAATCTGTGTTTGCATGCGGTTACCAGTTCATCTTTCTTGTTTAGGAGTTGGTCCTTCGAAAACAACATTTGTAATGTTTCCTCCGAGCATAAGTTACACGGACGGCGTCCTCCCGTGTAAGAGTTAGCTCTGGACAGTAAGCTCCAAGTGAGATTGTAGGTTATATTGTTATCTTGGAGGTCTCAGATGTGGCCCGAAAGTGTAGTGGCATGTCGCCGAACCGGGTTTCGGAAAGTGTGTCGGTGTTGGTAGAGCCGGGTCTTGAAGTCACGCGGTTAATCCTATATAAGCTTTGTTGGAGGTGTCCGTCCTCACGTTGCACTGGTAGATCACGTTACGTTCTCGGCATTTGTTGTTGAGGGTGCACGTGGATCTATCAGGGCAGTTACACCTCCTGGTCGGTTCTCCACTGATGTCTAGGTTATTTCTTCCATAGGGGTTGAGTTTTTTGTTGTTTGAGGAGATGATATTTTGTGCGAAGTTAGGTGTGGTGGTGTAGGAGAGTTTGGTGGTGTTTTTGTTGATTATGTTGTGGTAGCGGTGTTGTAGTGGAAAGTGTTTTTCGAGGAGTCTAAAGAAGATTTTCCCGATAGGTGTTGCCACCTCGGCATTGTGGGGGAGGATTGAATCACGTTACGTTGCGTGAGCAGCGGTGTCGCCTGCCGGTTCCGCTAAGGGAAGCTGGATAAAAGGATATTTCCTCCCGGAAGCCACTCCGCTTGAGAGCCTGGTTGTAATGAGGCGCGTGTTCGTCGAATATCTGCTCATTAGCGGACAAACGAGATATGCAGAGGGAGATGTTTTTAACCAGGTTATTGGTGATGTTTCTAGGATGGTTAGAGCGGCGGTGGATGTAGTGCAGGTTGTCGTTTGGTTTCCTGTATGGGTAGTACATATCATTTTCGAGGTTAAGGGTAACGTCCAGGAAATTGACTCGGGTTAGGGACGTTTGTAGGGTGATTTTAAATCCCTAGTCCCGGAAGAAGTTGATTAGTTGTTTACGGACCCGGTCTGTACTACTGAGGTTGTACCCTTTGAGGGTGAGGAGCCCATCATCCCGGGACAATCCACCGCCGAATGCAGGAAACATTTCGGTGAGTTTAAATAGTAGGAATAATCCTATAAGATCTGTGACCTCGGCCGACAATTGTTAGACTGTAAATAAATCTCCTTTTTTGAACTGTTGACCATGTTATGCTCCACTTTTTCAATTATATATATATACACATATATACATATATATATATATACATATATATATATATACATATATATATATACACATATATATATACGTATATATATATATACACATATATATACATATATATATATACATATATATATACACACACACACACATATATATATATATGTAACAATCCTAAAAACATTGATGCAAAGATTAAATAGTATAAATCAGAAAACAACATTGATTTGAGTTTTTATTGTTATAAAACTGCATGAGATATAACTAGAGTTTTAATAGATTATGAAGTAGAATAACTAGATGGAAATCAAATATATAAGTACAGAGTGTCTGATAAAATTACAAGATAAATATAACACAAAATACAAATATGTAATAACAAAAGCAAGTTTGAAGAGGCAAAGTACGACTCGAAGCAATTCAAAACTCTGAGTGATAATGAGAGAGCTAGGATGTGGCGACATTTGTATAAAGTGTGTGCTTTGTATAATTGTGACAATTATTTCGTATTCAGAAATATGTATGTGGTTACATTTAGACTCAAACAATCTGATGGGAATTAGGGAAAGATTACGCCTCATTATATGCACTCGGCGTTCTTCCTCCAGAGGAACTGCTTCGCTCTCCCTAAATTCCTCTTCATGCTACTCGGTGCGCCTTGCTACCCTCTAACCAATCGACTCGTCGAACTGGGTGCCACCCTACGATGCTGTGCCGAATTCATCTGCAATGTTTGCTTCCACGGAGCCGGCTGACAATAGGCGAAACTCCCCGTGAGATTCGTCTGCCTCCGATCCACTCTTGACATGACAATGCCGACCTATCTCTTTTCAATCTCCTCCAGCCGCACCCTCATTAACGAGATCCTCCGCCATACCACAGAACCTGACGTGGCCCGGGAATTGGAGTCAGCCCTGGCTGATTTCACCGACGGAAATCTCGCCGTCCCCCAGTGTCCCGATGTCCAACGTAACTGGGACGACGTCAATTGCAAGTCTACCTTCAAAATTCCTCGACCAACACAGTCTCGTCTGACTATGCTCCGCCTCGCAACCAAACAATAGCGATTGGCTCCATTCGGTACCTTCCTCATCAACCGGTGCCTTTCTTGATGAGAAATTCCACAGCCTCCGCGTGTGCGCTCCACACAGATGGAGGGAGTCTCGTGAGGTGGAGCGGCTGTTGCAGCGGGTGTCTCTGGCCATTGTCCACGGTAACACTTATCGTTTTGTCCGCTGGGCGCGGCTGAGGCTCCGCTCTGACTGGGGTGTAGTGTCGGTTCCTCCCCCTCTCCCTTTCTTTTTCCGCTAGATCCATCTTTCTTTTTCTTTCTTCTTTTTCTATTCCCTTTAGTAGTGTGTTTTGTTTCTATTAGATACTGCTCAATTATTTTTATATAATGTCAATGGCTGCTTTTCTTGATATTGTGAGGTTTTGTTTATTGAATAAATTGTACTTTCAATCTGAACTATTTTTATCATTGGAGATTTTGAAGAACATAAATACACTGGTATAATCATTGACACATGGCAGATGAAGAAAGCTAATATTATTCTAGGATGAATAAAATGATCTTTTCAACGATGCATACAAATTTACATCCACCCGAATGGTATAACAAATATCATCGAGGATTATTTTTTTTCTTCTGGAAATGTGCTAAGTAAATGTAGATTGAATGCTTTTATTTTTTTTACTTTGCCTTGTTCGATTTACCTTTAGCATACACCACAGGTAGAAAACGTAAAGATAATAGCAGGAAATGTCAAATTTAACAAAGACGATGTATTGAAATTTCAGTTATTAACATAAATTACTTAAGAAACAATGCAACAAGCCAATGTTTTTGAACTGTATACATACAAACTTATATCAGTTAATCGTGTAGGTTGTCGTGTCAAACACAACCAGCTATCTAAATAATTTTTTCCTTTCTTTATTTTGTAAAAGGTATTATAACCGAAACGTTGATGTATATTTCTTTACACAAGGCTTACTATACTGAAGTTAATATTGTTTTTAATATAATTTTATTCAATTGGATTTCTTTTACCGACGCAGACTCACAAGTGGATTCCCGGGATCCTGGATTTCAATTAAAGAATAGATTGGATAGATATTGGAAACACATTAAACTTGAAATGTCCTTCTATTTTTGCACAAAGGGAATATTATGAATATTGTCATTTACAGCTTTTGTTTATCAGCAGTAATAAAATCATAAGAAATAGCCAGTCTAGGAGTATATATATATATATATATATATATATATATATATATATATATAACGAAGGAAGTGTGGTAAGGAACCAGGTGGACCATAACGCACCAGAGTACTCGATACTTAGGGTAGTAGAGTGGGTAATAGGAAAAGAGTCAGGACCCCGACGGCTGAGCTCCGACCGTTTCGACAGCTAGTTCTGAACTATATATATATATATAATGAGAAAATTTGCTCCGAACGAATTGCCTGTGTCTGAAGGAACCTACAGCCGTAGAATCAGCCAGATCCATACAGTGATCATGTCTCGAGCTACCTGCCGGCGAAACAATTGTAACAGGCATTAAACTGAGTCCAGATGCATCAATGATTTTTCGTTTTTTTATACTATTCACACTCTGCTCTGTATGAATATTGAGTGCTAATTTTGGCATACCGCCTATGGAAGCACCATAGCTACCATTATATACACGTATATATATATATATATATATATATATATATATATATATATATATATATATATATATATATATATATATATATATATCAATGATATTAATAAATGGAAACTATATTTATTCTATTATATATATCTCAAGGGTACCAAAACTTTGGTACGCCCTCATCAGATAAAATACAAAATTTGTTTTATAAATAGTGACATACCCAGGAATCAGACCTTAACAGTTCAGGTTCCGTTTGGATAGAATCTGTTATAAATATATTTGTGGAATTACCAACAAATTAAATATCTCTTTGCTTTTATATATATATATATATATATATATATATATATATATATATATATATATATATATATATACGCACACACATAAGCAAACACAGGTTACAGCATTATTATCATACATACCTTCAGCTTGTAACTCATATAGTCTCGTACACACACATGTACGTCTAGATACACGAAGTTACACGACGTAATTAACATATGTCACGTTTGGTGACAATTACGTGACACGCATCGAGATCTCGTGTCCACGTAACATCCGTACAAACCGGGATTTTCTGTCTACCTATTACGAAAACCCAAGTAAGTGAAGATCTCCGCCTCAGTCTCATATTTAATGTTACTGCAATGTCTTACTGACGAATTAAAATTACTGCTTTTTATCCACGCTGCGGCAATACATATTGTATATATATAATAAATATTGCCTTTACAGGTAATCAAAGTGTGTATACATTTTTGGAAGATATCCTGCATATATATATATATATATATATATGTTAGAAAGTGAGTTTTTTTTTTACAAAATGAAAAATAAGCGAGGTGTCCTACACGAGTGAAAGTATAAGGAAAAAAGATGAAATGGAAAATGCAACTGGTGTCATTTAAAAAATATATATATATATTTATTTGGTTCCTTTACCGGTTTCGCAGTTCTTCTGCTTTTCAAAAGTAGAGTTGAGATGGAGTGTCTGTGATTTTTCTCACATCTGTATATATATATCTGTATATATTTATCACCCCTATATATATATATATATATATATATATATATATATAGGGTGTTCCAAAAAATGTACATACACTTTGATTACCCGTACAGGCAATATATATACACACAAACACACACATTAATGAATAAATATGAAGACAAGGTTATACATTTCGATACTTCAATTTATTGAATAACCAAATTTTGAATAACCTAATTTACTGTTACATAACATTTGGCATGCGCCTCTGAAATCCACATAATGTATGGTTATTCAATAAATTGAAGAATGGAAAAGTAAAATTTTGTCTTCATATTTATTAAGATACCAATAATTCGTTCGGCACCAGCCTACGTGATCCCAGACCTTAGTTAGAGAACTACAATCTACGTGGAGTGCTTATGCCAGACACGAACTGCTGCGTGAATATATATATGCATGCTCAATTGTATGTATGTGCTTATATGTAAATTTGCAATGTGAATATTGTCTAGTCAATGTTGTATCCCGCGAAATTATGTGTCGGTATACATATGAGTATATATAAATGTGTTTGTGTGAATATGCGAGCGAGTGTATATACACGCCTGTATATATGTGTTTGTGTGTGGACGTGTATTTGTATATGAATGTTGACAACGAAATTCTTAAGAACCCATTAACCTCTAACCGACCAGCCTTCGTACTCTTTCCCCCTAACCAATAAACCACCCCTTTCCATATAATTCATAATCTTTTATCACTCCCAATATAATTTTCTTCTAGTTTTTCCTTTATTTCCCTCTACCACTATCCCCCGTCGCGCGTCCATTCTCAGACAATCTAATTCTTCTAGCCGAAGGGCACACATAACTAGTTTGTCTCTCCGACGAACGGATAGTCCCAAACCTCCGTAAATTATTTTCCCAAGAGCTTACGAACATAAAAAAGATTATTATACTTTACTTACGATCACTAGGTCACATATATGTCCACAGCTGGGCTCTCTTATAGTACCTTATAATAAGTGTGATGGCAGGTTACCGAGAAGATTGTAAAGATCCCGAGTGATTTTTAAAATATTTTATTTCAGTGTATGTAAGGGCGGTGGATTGGCAGTATCAGTAGAACGTCGGACAATATGCTTTGTGACATTGAGTTACAACCTTTTACCTTCTGAGTTCTAATCCCGCCAAGGTTCGCTTTGCCTTTCATCCCTACAGGGTCGATAAAATAAAATACCAGTCACGCACTGGGGTCGATTTAATCGACTTTCCTCTCCCCCTTAAAATTGCTGGCCTTGTGCCTAAACCAGAATTCATTATTTAGAGGGCGGTGGATTGGCAGTATCGTTAGAGCTTCGGACACCATGATTTATGGTATATCGTTACGTCCCTTTACGATCGACTTTCCCTTCCTCCAAAATTGCTGGTCTTGTGCCTAAATCAGAAACCAATATTTTATTTCAATGTTATTTCCATTTTATATTACTATATACATGTTCTGAGTAGTTTCCAGAATGGTAGGCAGAGACTTGTGCAATTCGCAGAGTCTGTAGAGCGTCGGACATATGTTTTGAGCTATCTTTACGGCTCATTACATTTTGAGTTCAAATCCCATCGAGGTCAAATTTGCATTTCATTCTTTCAGGTGTTGATAAAATAAAATACCAGTGAAATACTGGTGTCGATTTAATCGGTATTCCACTGCCCTCAAATTACTATGTTTCTGCCTAAATTAGAAATCAATGTTTTCTGCCGGTCGGACATAGCTTTCCATCCTTCATAGAATCGATAAAATAATGCACCAGTCAAACTTTTGGATCGATATAATCCACCATATCCTTCCTCGATGTTTGTGGTCTTGTGTGAATGGTAGGAATCGATATATCGAAACTGTAATAATTTTCCGTTTGAAGCACCACAACTCTTCAATATTGGCTCGATAATTACTTTCAAACAACACTTGGACATTCTTAAGTGTAAAATTCTCAGAGAAACCTGCAACATGTGGTCAGACACAGATAAAAGTAGAAGTATTAAACTCATGCACCAAATACTCAGGCCAGACCACTAGGTCGGTTACTTGGTATGGGTGGGATGTCTACTTCTCTTTAGTTTTAGTTATTTTATTCGGTCCTGTTACTTGTAAGTATCCCATGTAGACAACATACGTATGTAGCATACCTGTAACTCATACACTAATCACACTAATCGACTTTAAAGACGATGTGCCAACATGGTAACAGCGAACTGTTAGGAACCAGTAAAAGGGTATAACAAAGAATATAGTGTCGAGGAGTGAATACAAAGAGTACATAAATATATGAAAGAAGATAGAAATATTGTTTCTATTTTTTGCACAAGGCCAGCAATTATCCCAGTGCATTACTGGTACTTTATTTTAGCGGCCCTGTAAGGATGAAAGGCAAAGTTAACCTCGGCGGGATTTGAACTCAGACCGTAGAGGGGTGTAACTCTATGCTGCAAAGCATGGCATCCGACCCTCTACCGATACTGCCAAATATTAGCACTCGGTGACTCGAGCTCATGCCTTTATTTGAGATTCTTTATACTCAACATATGTGTAGTTTGTAGCATGTCTTGGATTTAATCACTCTTTGATTAGTGGAATGGAATGGACCTCCGTCGGTTTCAACCACGAGTGTTCCAGTTGTTCCGTCAATAAAATAGCCTACACCTGAAATTAACGTGAAAGTGGCCGAGAATTCAGCAGACACGTCAATCCATAACGTATTTCCCCGGAAGATTCAACTTGATACAGTATGTGACAAGGCTGGCACTTTCAATTACAGATATAGTCTATCAAACAGGCTTCCAAACAGTTTCTGTCTCTCTAATTTCAATGACAAGGCATAGGTCAATCCGTATCTACAGTAAATGACACTTGTCGAAGATATCATGTAGTGAAATCGAACACGAGACCTAATGGTTACAAAACGAACCTCCTAACCATTCGGCCATGTCAATAAGTCGTGTGGTCGAAGTCCATCCCAGATGCTCACACTTTGTTCTTCTTTTATGCATATCAGTACATATTTCTGTGCACACACACACACACACATACCCCCCCCCACACACACATATAGTGTATATCAGTATATATATATATCTGTATATATATATTATCTATCTCAGTATATATATCTGTATATATTATGTAAATCAGTACATATATACGTACAAAACGATTTCATAATAACCCTTTGAGAACACGTCAAAGGGTTATTATGCAATCAATTTGACGTCTTCGAAATACGTATAACTGGATTATACAATGAATAGAGGATTTGCATTTAAAGCCATCTCTCTTCTTTATAATATTGTTTCTAGTTTGGGCACAAGGCCAGCAATTACCCAGTGGATTACTGGTACTTTACTTTATTGATCCCGTAAGGATGAAAAGCAAAGTTAACCTCGGCGGGATTTGAACTCAGGACGCAAAGGGCCATAACTCTATGCTGCAGAGCATGGTGTCTGCCGCTCTACTGATACAGCCAATCCATCTCCGTTTGATACCTTATTGATAATACTTTGAGGAACACAAGTCGTAGAGAGCTTTATGTCTGTTTACGACTAACTGTTCTTCACTTGAATAATTCACACACACACACACACATATATATATATAGGAACTCGACGGCTGAGTTCTGGCCGTTTCGACAGCTAGATCCGAACGTGTATATATATATATACACAAAATATGAGGAAATAATAGAAAAAAAATATACCTATTTTTTCTTCAAAGTCTCGACTGCAGTTTCGCTGATCCGTGTGCACCGATTTCTGCACTTTAAAAGTGTATCATCGCTGTGAGGTTGATACGGCTTATCAAGAGACCCCTCAGAAAAAAGAACTGTTTCTTGACGCGTTTATAGCAAGTTAGAAAGTCTTATAGGCGGAGGGAGAGTGTTTAAAACGTGTTACGGTAGCAAAAAAAGGATTGTTTCTTTCGTAGCAAGTGAGAATTTCTCGAGAGGCGAGGAGAGAGATAAACACATGATACAGTGGTCACAGAAGAGTAGTAAGGTGGACAGTGAGCGAATAACGCATTTGCTAGAAAAAGCAGTTAATACACTCGTGGTTAACTCGACCACAGGGGGGTTTGGGACAATATAATAATGAAATACACACACATATTCATATGTATATGTGTGTGTGTGTGGTGTCCGCCTTAGCAAGTTTTGCTCGATGACCAAAAGAGACAAGATAACTAAAATAATTAAATTAACTCCATAATCAGAGCTATTTATCAAATTACAAAATATGAGGAAATAATAGACAAAAAATATACCTATTTTTTCTTCAAAGTCCCGAC
>CAXHJY010000708.1:82500-100000 GCA_964016885.1 Eledone cirrhosa
TATATATATATATATATATATTAATAAAAGGAATTCCAACTTTGTCTGATTTACTCGTTTTATTTACAATCCTTTAAAATGTATAATGGTGTTAGAATGAAATACTATGGTAGAATATTAAATGTTAAGTGTTAATTGAACAAGTACTTTCATGCTTTCGCAATCTTCAGGTTCATATTCTGTGGTGACAGTCAAGTTTGCAATTTTCAACTGTAATGAGATGGGTAAATTTTGTGCCTTATATACAATAAAAAGCGCCTATAGAATGCTAGATTCTGCAAACTGTATTTCGACCAATCAGTGTTTAGTTTCACTGGATTACTAAAGCTGATTGGTTTAGGCGTCACGGTTGGTCTTACGACTTCTATTTGACCCTATCCAAAGCATCAATTGTTTTGCTATTTTTAGAAATGATGAAAATAGCATTTTCTAGTAATCATCACCATCAACATCACTTTTGTTATTATTATTGTTGTTGTTGTTGTTAGTGGTGGTAGTCGACATGGTCGTAGGCGTAATCATAGTAGAAGCACTACCCCTAAGCATTATTATTGTTCATTTAGCTTGGGTTGGATTTTATCAATAAAATTCTTTTCTTTGATTTTTCTCTTGATTTCACTTGGGCTGTGTCATTTGTAGAATGGAAATATTATAAATATTCTCTGACCACATGTTGCTAGATGGTTACTCAGGGATATCTGACGGACATTTGGGTCTCTGATTTTCTGTCGGTGCACCCGTGCACGTTCCGATAGTGCATTTCCAGTTTGACCGACATATAGTTCTTCACAATTCGGGCATTTAATGCAGTAAATTAGATTTCTGCTTTTGCAGTTCATATTTACACTTGGGAATATTTTTCCAGTTTTATGTTGATATATTGACCAGTGTGTATAGATTGACATGTGCCACATCAACTATCATTGCATTTAGATACAGTGAATGATTGGTCTTTGTTGTTAAGGTCAAACTTTGCCTTTGTTAGTAATTGCTTCAAATTTTTCGGCTGTCTTTTACTAAGAAGATATGAAAGTACTTGTTCAATTGCGAAATAATGAAAGTACTTGTTCAATTAACACTTAACATTTAATATTCTACCATACTATTTCATTCTAATACCATTATAAATTTTAAAAGATTGTAAATAAAACGAGTAAATCAGACAAAGTTGGAATTCCTTTTATTAATATAATCTTCTATACACAATCATACACACCCGTGTGTGTGTGTATATATATATATATATATATATATATATATATATATATATATATATATATATATATATATATATATATATACACACACATATATATATATATATACATATATATATATATACATACACACACACACACACACACACACACACACATATATATATATATATATATATATATATATATATATATATATATATATATATATACAATATTAACAAATGGAAACTATATTTATAAAACCATATTTATTTTATTATACATATGTCAAGGACACCAAGTTAAATTATGGTGTGCTTTCATCAGATAAAATATATATAGAGCAGTTTTATAAATAAATATTGACATACCCTTAAAGAATGCGACCATTACTGTTGGAAGCTCCCGGGTAGTGGGGTTATAAATTTATTTATACTATTATGTAAATTCGTATTGGATATTTGTAAATCAGAGTAGATTTAAATAAGCCGTTGGGTTACGGAGAAAGAGAGAGAGAGAGAAGAACAAGAGAGAGAAAAAAGAGAGATATAAAAAAAAGAAAAAAGAGCAAACCTTTAAGAAGAAAATAAGAAAAAAAGAGAGAGAGAAATGAAAAAGAGAAGAGAAAGCGAAAGCTCTAAGTGATAGGTTGTTGAGTTATCTTAACATTTGAGATGAAGTGAAAGAATAAATATTTAATGGATGAATAGAGAAATGTAAATAAGCGTGAATGGAAAATATATACATAATAGGAGAACTTTAACCATTGTTTAAATATGATTAAATGTTTAGTTTATCATTTAAATTATTGAGATCTATACATTAAAAATTGAGATCTATATATTATTAAGACTATATATTATTAAAAGAATATATTCATATATATACACACGCACACACAGATATATATACATATAAATATATATACATACAAATACATATACACATACATCTACCAATTCTAATATATATATATATATATATATATATATATATATATATATATATATATATATATATATATATATATAAGAATTGGTGCTCTGAAGTAGCGATGTATATATGAATGTATATATAGTGTATTTGGTAATACACTGTATGCTTAATTAAAAGCATTTTGAAGACCTTACGCCATTGTTTTAAAGTAGTGACTATGTCACTTACTTCTTTTTTCAACTTTTTTTTGTTGAAAAAAGAAGTGATATAGTCACTACTTTAAAACAATAGCGTAAAGTCTTCAAAATGCTTTTAATTAATTTAATTACCAAATACACTATATATACATTCATCTATATATACATTCATATATATATATATATATATATATATATATATATATATATATATATATATATATATATGATAATAATGATGAGCTGCGCGTTGCAAATGGGGTGCATATGAAAAAGTAAGTCCTTCATCAGTCACCTTCCAACCGTCCCAGGCATTTCATCGCTTTAAGGGCCCTTAAAGCGATGAAATGCCTGGGACGGTTGGAGGGTCACTGATGAAGGACTTACTTTTTCATATATATATATATATATATATATATATATATATATATATATATATATATTTCTGTGTGTATGTATGTGCTCGCGCGTGTGGTTTTGTACGTATTTGTGTTTACTGATAGATATATCTGTTTCCATATATAGTGCTTTATATTTAGTGTAATAATCATATGGCTGTTTGTACTTCTTATGGGGTATGTTAAGTGTTTGATTTCATATATCTTGGTTCCTTTTCAGTGCTCATACGGACGCTTTAAGCATCCAACACCAATTATATATATATATGTATATATATATATATATATATATATATATATATATATATATATATATATATATATATATATATATATATTATAATATATTAATAAATGGAGACTATATTTATAAAACCATAATTATTTTATTATATATATTTCAAAGGCGACCAAGGTAAATTATGGTGCGCTTTCATCAGATAAAATACAGATTTGTTTTATAAATAAATATTGACATCCCCGAAGAAAGACAACCCCAACGGTTGAAATTCGCTGGACTATCCAGGTTGTCTTTTTCCGGGTATGTCAATATTTATTTATAAAACAAATCTGTATTTTATCTGATGAAAGCGCACCATAATTTACCTTAGTCGCCCTTGAAATATATATAATAAAATAATTATGGTTTTATAAATATAGTTTCCATTTATTAATATATTGTATATTTACTCCACTAACTTGTTGAGTGCTTTATATCAGTTATAAAAATTTAAAAAAATGTTTAAAGTTTGTTGAATCCCAACAAGTTAAATATAACCTCTGCATATATATATATATATTTATATATATATATATATATATATATATATATATATATATATATATATATATATATATATATATATATATATATATATATATATATATATGAAATACGTCCTTTCACGCACAAGGCGTCAAGGTACGCATGTATTGTCCAACCAAGTGCCAGTGTGGTTCAATGGCGGGTTAATAAATTAACGAGCCAGAACAAATATAAACAAGGTTTAGTAAATAATGAAAAAGTTTCAAAATAAATTTTAAAAAATTGACTTTACCTACTATAGTTACCTTTACCGATCGGTTTCGAATCCCAAAAATAAAACGTAGGCCATACGGCCTTCGTTGCAAAGAGAGATTCTCGTCAGAAGGTTCTTTTCATTCAAAGAATATAAAATTCCTGAATTTAAATCACAAACTAGCGCTATCAAAGACTGTTCCTGGGATGAGAGTGGATGATGTAGAACAGGTTTATCAAGGGCCGTAGTAAAGATAGAGGCAAAAGGAGGTAGGTCGAACTAGCCACCGCTGTTATCAGCAGCAGTCGGAATGACCCGGTTTGTTCTCAACGTATGTGGAGGTAGTAGTAATATGAAATACGTCCTTTCACGCACACATATATATATATATATATAATTGGTGTTGGATGCTTAAAGCGTCCGTATGCGGTAGGCCGTATGAGCAGAGTATGATACAACAGAAAAAAAAAATCAAGACGTATCTGAGAACCGTGCGATTTTCAGAGTCAGGTTCGATCATCACATCGATCGTGCCTCGAGCCAGTCGCCAGAGAAACGATTGTAATATGTCCAATAAATTCCATTCGTCGCAACACTGATTCTCTTTTTTTTTTGTGATATATATATATATATATATATGTGCGCGCGCGCGCGCGTGCGTGTGTGTGTGTGTGTGTGTGCGCGCGCACTTATATATCTACTTCTACATAATCGTTGTTTCAGTAATTATTTCTAACCGATTATGTTTGTTTGTCCTGTTTACATTTTATATACATCACCATCTGTTTATACAGCTGTCGATACTGTCTACACACTTATGTTTTTGTATATTTATAGTTCCAATTATATATATATATATATATATATATATATATATATATATATACATATATATATATATGTATATATATATATATATATATATATATATATATATATATATACATATATATAGAGAGAGAGAGAAAGAAGGAGATTGCTTTTGTACATGTCTATATATGTGAATATATGTATGGTTTTTATTAACGTACAACGATTTACAAAACTATTTGTATACACACACACACACACACATATATATATATATATATATATATATATATATATATATATATATATATATATATATATATATATATATGTAGTGGTAGTGATGAAGTGTGAAGTTGAAAATATGAGTTACTTATTGGTCGAATAATAGAATGTGAGTACGTGAAGTATGTCTCAGTGAATCGAAAGAGGTTTTGTCATGTTCGGGACAACAAGTAGTTATACTTGCTTGTTGTAGTGTGAAGTGATATTACCGTGGGGAAGAAGAGTTTCCCAAATGAATAAGAATTAACAAATGAACAAGACACCGTTAATTTTAGTATTTTTATTTGAAACATGATTTACTTTGAAATTATGTGCTGTAATGAACAACGGAAAAAGATGCACGTGTAGATGTAGTGTGTTATGTGTGCGAATGTAGGATTCCAAAGTTGTAAATTTATTAATCTGAATTGGTATCAAGTTCAACTAGTGTCGATCTCAGCAGGGCTGGCTAGTGAGTGTGTATCTGTGTGTGGCTATATTGTGAGGCTGACCAAACAAATTGTCTGTTGCAGAGTCGAAAAGCAGACTATTTTGGGGGTCGCAATCTTTTGTATATATAAGGATTAGGTTGACCGAAAACATTAAACAGATGTCCTTTAGAACTGTCCTCTTTTTGGAGAATCTGGCGCCGTGAACCTCCTACAAGAAAACATTGTCTACGTTTGTGGCTCTGAGGTCTTAGGTCAGTCTTTTGGTGGTCGTAATAAAACCATTCTGGGAAAAATATGTCGAGGTTTCACTTCAACCACCCCCACACTAAAAATTCCAGAGAAGAGATCCACCCAAATTAAATTCTATAGGAATTTAATGTGGGTGCCTGCAGAGACCTATTCAAGCATCATGAGACTACCGTACTGAGCACGTCTCCCGGATACGTATTAGATGCAACGAGATTAAGGACAAAAACACCAGCACCAAAGAATTCCAGCATTTTTCACCAAACATTAGGATGCCAACACACTACCAATGGGAGTTGACACCTCAAGGATATATATTATCTAAAGCGACTACGTTGCTGCTCTCCGTCAATCGATTTGTTGGAAAAGACTGAATATACAACTGTTACCAACCCACAAACACCAAAAACATATGCACACTTTATAACTACCCCTTAAATAATGTCTGAGGTCGTACGTACTGTACAAGATGATCGTTCATAAATGTGGTGGCTCATACATTTTTGGAACTGTCCAGAAACTCCACATACGAACCAATATTAATGCTTTCTCTGTTAAAAAAAACAAAACACCTGCAAAAATGCCACACCTGAGATGTTGAGAGCACCATAGAATTTACATAGCAAAGAATTAACTCCCCTCAATAGGATTAAACGGATTATAAATAACAGGAGTGAGTTGCAATGGAGATAATTGAATATTACGACAACACCAATCTGCACAAAAGTATTGATCTTACTACACTATTCAGAAAATGTTCGATCAACCACATCATCCACTATATATATATATATATATATATATATATATATATATATATATATATATATATATATATATATATATATATAACGAAGGAAATGTGGTAAGGAACCAGATGGACCATAACGCACCAAAGTACTCAATACTTAGGGTAGTAGAGTGGGTAATAGGAACGAGTAGGACCCCGACGGCTGAGCTCAAGCCGTTTCGACGGCTAATTCTGAGTCCAGAATTAGCCGTCGAAACGGCTTGAGCTCAGCCGTCGGGGTCCTACTCGTTCATATATATATATATATATATATATATATATATATAAATGAAAAGTAAATATATATATATATATATATATATATATATATATATATATATATATATTACAAAATAACAGGAGGCATGTTCTGGTGTAAATCCTTGAAAGGTTTATTTTACCATGATCACTTAAATGATCGGGTTCAGTATGAATCCGGTGACATCATCAGGTAATTCAAAATATAACGAAGGAATATATCAGATAAAAATCTTTGATGTTTAAATCAGAGACAAGAGGGCGGCCGGTATTTTAGCGATTTACACCAGAACATGCCTCCTGTTATTTTGTAATAATTAACTCCGTACTCGCACCACCAACTACACAAACGAAGACGGGTGGTTGCATTACGTTGAGTGCTTTCTATAACATTACATCGTGGCTGACCACACAGAATGACCAGTTTTATCCAGTGGTGAACCAACAAACTCAAATAAATAAATATATATATATATATATATATAACAACGTATCCTGAAACATTAGCACGTTACAGTCCAATTATTTTAACATCCTTTTAATTCCGGACCTGCCGTCATCCAGGATTTAAAGAATTATTATTTCAAGGACCTACCGTTACTCTCTGTCTCTTTGAAAGTAGAGTAAAACGATTTAAAGAAATATTTTTTCAATACTCGAAACCTTTTTTTGTAAATAGAGTGAAGTGATTTGAAGAAGCGTTATTGCAATGTCGTCTCTACCGTTATCCAAGGTTTAAAGAAACATTATCTCTTGGGTATAGAGAATACCTTTATGTTCGACAGCATTATCCTTAGGGAG
Source organism: Eledone cirrhosa (assembly GCA_964016885.1). NCBI lineage: Eukaryota > Metazoa > Mollusca > Cephalopoda > Octopoda > Eledonidae > Eledone > Eledone cirrhosa. The sequence continues at coordinate 89,871 of CAXHJY010000708.1, forward strand.
GGATATCTATATTGGTTCACATCTCATTTTTACTACCGGCTCCAGGATATTTTTCAACCACATCTTAGTAAATGCTTCTGCTAGCAGGCGAAACTGCGTGAGGGACTGGAGGCTTGGAAAGGAGATGGGCACTATCAAGCATTTCTAAAGCCCATTGAAAGTTTGTGATGGACACACAGTAAAACCTCTAGTGTAGTGCCACAACAAATGGCTGTTCAAGTCACGGGAACTTGATGGGTTTCTCTCTCGTTTCGTCTTTTCTTATTTTCTTTTATATATCTTATCCGTCTCTGTCTCTTTTCTCCCCTCTTTCTCTTTCTCCCTCTTTCTTCCATGTCTCTCTTTCTCTTTCTCCTTCTTTCTATCCTCTCTCTTGTTTACTCCCTCTATCTCTTTTTACCCCCCTCTCTCTCACTGTCCCTGGCTCATATAATCGCTTTCTTTCTCACACGTTTTCTCCTGTGTTTCTAGTTCACATACACATACACACATACATACACACATACATTTTTTCTATCTTTCTCTCTCTCTATCTTCCTCTCTCTCTCTGTCACTCTCTTTCAGTCACTCTCTCTATATTCCTCTTCATCTCTCTCCCCCTCTCTCACCATCTTTTTTTCACACTCTTTCATTCACTTTCTATATTTCTCTGATTCTCTCTCTCTCCCTCGCAACTCTTATTACGTTTTCTCTTTCATTTACGTTTTATTACCACCACCACCACCACCACCACCACCACCACCACCACAGCCACCACCACCACCACAACCACCACCACCACCACAACCACCACCACCACCATCCACCACCACCACCACCAAACGGGGAAAAATGAGCCAAAATGAGGAGATTTTACATAATGAAAGCTATACCCATTTTCACAAGAGAAGACATCTCCCACCCACCCTAAAGTGGGTGGGAGATCTCTCCGTCAGACAGCGAGAGTGGACAGGTTTGTCTTTAAGAAGATGCCTCACATTCATTCACCTTCAGTGGACATAGTATTGGCCAGGAGGTGTTGATGTCATCAGACTGTCCATCGTTCATTGGGTGTTTCGACCTTCACCTATAACACTCTCTCGCTTCTGGTTCAGCAGTGGTGACCAAATTACTGCTCATCTTCGTCTCCTGGTTTCCAGCTTATCTCCTCTTTCCTACTCCAAAGTCAACAAGAGCCCCTTTCTGCTGCTCCCCCTCCCCCCGTCCTTATCCTGAACTACAACCTCCTCCTCTCTTCCTGCCATTCCAATGGCAGTGAACATTATCCTATATCTATTCACATTAAATATTCTATCTTCATATTCTTCTGTATTCATTCAACTGTCTCAATATAACATTCCATCTCTACCATTTTTATATTTCATTCATATATTCATTTCTTCATTGATTTAGTAATTTCTTCCATCCGTAGTTTCCTTCCACATCCGGCCCGACAACGATCTCTTTCTTTCTTTCTTTTCTATGGCTGGTTGAAAATAAGTAATGGATTTGTATGCTATTGGTTTTTTTATTATATGTGTGTTTTAATGTTTGTGTGGGAATGTATGTATGTATCTGTGTATGCATGCATGTATGTATGTGTGTGTGTATGTATGCATGTATGTATGTATGTATATAAATAAATATATATGTGTTTATATATATGTATATATATGTGTGAGATTATATGAATCTATATATATGTACACACACACACACACACACACACACACACACACACACACACACACACACACCCATATATATATATATATATATATATATATATATATATACACATACATATATATACATTCATATATAAACACACACATATGTATATATATATATATAAGATATATATATTTACATAGATATATATTATGTGTAAATAGATATATATGTATATGTATTTATGTGTCTGTATTTATGGATGGGGAGGGCGATCTATGTATATTTATGGAAATAGTAAGAAGTTATTTCTTGGAAGGCAAAGCCAATAAATCGTATTCTCCTATATATTTTAGCCTCCCAACTCCAGTAACAGACTATCGCTAAGAGAAGCAGAAGTTGTCAAAAGATGTATATTAATGTCATTTTTCAATGTGAAACATTTGCTTCATGAAGTAATAGTTTCCGAAAGTTTAGCTTAAGGCCTCTCGGCATTCCGAAAAATGTTCCCATGTCATTATTTTAATTCTCTTAAGTAGGGTGGATTAGCAGTACTTGGTATGGCGCCGGACAATATGGCTGCGTATAGTTACATCCCTTTACGTTCTGGGTTTAAACACCACCGAAGTTAGCTTTGCCTTTCAGCCTTACGGGGTCAATAAAATAAAGTACCAGTAACGCAGTGGGGTCGATTTAATTGACTCTCCTCTCTCCCCAAATTGTTGACCTTATGCCTAAATCAGAAACCATTATTTCCCGTCGAGGTTAACTTTGCCTTTCATCCTTACGGGGTCGATAAAATAAAGTACCAGTAATGCACTGGGTAATTGCTGGCCTTGTGCCAAAAGAAGAAACAATTATTTTAATTCTCCTAATCCATGATTGCTTCTCACTCCAATCGTATGCATTTATCGCCATTTCAAAACCTGGTAAGTACAAGTAAGACCAAGCTCCGCTGGGGAGGTTTAATAAGATTGAAACTTCGGAGTTGTCGTTGCACTTACCAAATATCTAACTCATTTTTACGTTGCACTCTTTCTATCAATTTTTAATTAATTTAAATTTAGTAATTTACTCTTTTGACTTTGACAAGAATTATTATTAACGCGAATGATTAAAAAAAAATTCGAATAAGCATATTTCCTAGTTTACTATGTATGAATGGAACAGTGCCTCTTGACATACTGCGTGCCTTAGGCACTTTAAAACTGGCGGAGCCCATCTTCTGTCCAGCAGTTTTCTTCCAGAGAGAGGGGGGTGCAGGGGGAGGGGGAAGTGAGAAAGAGATATAGAGGTAGAATTAACCCAGTACTGGACTGGTACTTTATTTATAGACCTTGAAAAGATGACCGGCGAAGTTGACTACGGTAGGTTTTGAACTCAGAGAGCGGGAACGAATAACGCAAAACATACAGTCATACACACATACATTCACACACACATACATACATATATACATACATACATACATGATGGCTGCCCCCTCGTTATCGAGTAATGGACATTGCACGATATAACATCATTAATAATTATTAATTGTTTCTACGTTTGGCACAAGGCCAGCAATTACCCAGTGCATTACTGGTACTTTATTTTATCGACCCCGTAAGGATGAAAGGCAAAGTTGATCTCGGCTGGATTTGAACTCAGAATGGCAAGGGCTGTAACTATTCATTAATGTTGTCGTGCAATGCCTGTGCGTGAAGATTTTTTTTTCTAAAGTGAGGAAAGACTGTGCACTGAGCCAATCCCACTCTCTGAGCGACAGGAGCTACATACATACATACATACATACATGGTGGCTGCCAACTCGTTTTCGAGTACGGCCACTACTTTATATCCATGTAGGAGAACCCCTACTGATGCGCTGAACGAGTGTGACTTTTTAGTCCAGCCAGCGACTTGAAAACTCTGGTACAAACACTACACTTGTGACAATTATTGACACATAGTGCTTTACCTTTGGTACCATGTGACGACAAGTGCAGAGAGATCTCCAGATACAAAGCAATGCCTGTGCCATGAAGCTTTTATAGTGAGCAAAGGCACTGCACAAAGCCAGTCCCACTCTCTTAACCAAGATGATATTTACCAAAAAGAAGAACAAGTCAACATCATTGGATACCATCAGGGTTGCAGGTGTTATATCAGAGTTTTCCTTCTCCTAGAATTCTGCCTTGACAAAGGCTAAGGGGTCATCTCTCCCGGTGATTTTGGATGGCCATTGACTCTTAAGAGCTCCTTTGCTCTTTGACAGGTTTTGTTTTTAGTCCTGCAGGATGTCCAAAGTCACCCTCCTCACCAAGAAACGTTGGTGGGGTTGCCAGTTTAGTCGCCAACGACCCGACCATGAGACAGGTTGTACTGGGATACATGTTACCAATAGCACCAAGTGGTGACCTGACATACATACATACATACATACATACATACATACATACATACATACATACATACATACATACGTGCTTACTTTCATGTACTCTTAATTATCGAAGCATAACACGGTGTTCTTGATAAATAAATGTATAAGGTTTTTCATAAACACATATTCAAAGTCTTGCTAGGAAAAATGGATACAGTGGTTAAACCCTGTGTGTGTGTGTGCGTGTGTGTATGTGTGTGTGTGTGTGTGTGTGTGTGTGTGTGTGGCCTGGAAATCAAGAGTGATCTGACTAGTTTCAGTGCTATTTACAGCTTCACCAAAGGTCCGTTACTCATTTTCCAGAGACTAGATAAAATATAAGCTTATAGCTATTTATAGGATACACAATCTCTGCTAGAACTGAAATGGTCAAACTCGTTGGTAAAGTGTATTAATTAATTAATTGTTTCTATTTTAGACACAAGGCCAGCAATTACCCAGTACATTACTGGTACTTTATTTTACCGACCCCATAAGGATGAAAGACAAAGTTGACCTCGGCGGGATTTGAACTCAGATCATAAAGGGACGTAACTCTATGCTAATTAATTAATAGAAGAAACTGCATGACGTTTAATGGGAAAGGAGGGTGGGAGAGAGAGAGAGAGAGAGAGAGAGAGAGAGAGAGAGAGAGAGAGAGAGAGAAAGAAAGTGAGACAGAAAGAGAGAAAGGGAGACAGAAAGAGAGAGAGAGAGAAAGAAAGAGAGACAGAAATAGAGACAGACAGAAAGAAAAAGAGACAGAAAGAAAGAGAGACAGACAGGAAGACAGACAGAAAGAAAGAGAGACAGAAAGAAAGAGAGACAGACAGGAAGACAGACAGATAGGAAGACAGGAAGACAGATAGACAGACAGACAGAAAGAGAGACAGAAAGAGAGAGAAAAAGAACGAAAGACAAAGAATATAAAGGAAGAAAGAACGAATTATAGTTAGCTAACTAGCAAACAAGAAATGGAGGAATGTGATCAAACCAGAATAAATTTTAACTGTGTTTCTTGTTCATCATTTCCGATGTTTAACGAAAGCCTTTAAAATAACGAGAAACCACGTTGAAAGAATCTGAGCAGGATTTACATTTATTCATTCATTTCATTAAAACTAGTTTTTTATTTATTCTTTTACTCATTTATTTGTTCATTCATGGGTTTTGTTTTATTTGTTCAGAATATAAACTATTTCTGTATTTAGGTTTAGAATGACACTTTTATTTAACCCCCCCCCCTCTCTCTCTCTCTCTCACACACCAGACAATAAGCAAACTAACTATTTCCGGTATGTTGAATTCAATGGTTCTCTTTATTCAATATTATATGGCAGTATCGGTAGCGAGTCGGACGCCATGCTTTGCAGCATAGAGTTACGGCCGTTTATGATCTGAGTTCAAATCCCGCCGAGGTTAACTTTGCCTTTCATCCTTACGGGGTTGATAAAATAAAGTACCAGTAATGCACTGGGTAATTGCTGGCCTTGTGCCTAAAGTAGAAACAATTATATTTAGAAGAATGGTTGGTGGATTGGCAGTATCGGTAGAGGGTCTGACGCCATGCTTTACAGCAAAGAGTTACGGCCCTTTATGGTCTGAGTTCAAATCCCGCCGAGGTTAACTTTGCCTTTCATCCTTAAGGGGTCGATAAAATAAAGTACCAGTAATACACTGGTTAATTGCTGGCCTTGTGCCAAAAGTAGAAACAATTATATTTAGAAGAAAAAGGATTACAATATTAATAATAATTGTTTCTACTTTAGGCACAAGGCCAGCAATTAACCAGTGCATTACTGGTACTTTATTTTATCGACCCTGTAAGGATGAAAGGGAAAGTCAACCTCGGCGGGATTTGAACTCAGATCGTAAAGGGACATAACTATGCTGGAAAGCATGGCGTCCGACCCTCTACCGATACTGCCAATCCACCGCCGACAATATTAATAATAATAATAATAATAATGGTGTTGATTGGTAGTAGTAGTAGTAGTAGTAGTAATTCTTGAATGGCTGATAGCAGTGGTAATTTATGTGTCTATGTGAGTACATACTTACATTTATATATATATATATATATATATATATATATATATATATATATATATATAGATTAACAAATAATAGTTAAATGCAGTCCACTTAGGTGAAGTCCAGTTATGGTATTCCAGGTAGTGGATGATATTAACGCTTGGCTTGGTTTGACTCAACAAGGCGTTTTCATAGTGATGCTGCGGGTATGCCGTAATTCCTATGTTGTAAACACTTGGAGTAATAATAAATCACGAAAGAAGGTTTACAAGGTTTGCTATACAAAAAAGTTTTTAATCACATAGCTTACATTTGTTTCACTGAACTGGTATGTCTATATTTGCGTTACTCGATCGCCAATATTGGCGATCGAGTAACGCAAAATTAAGCGAATAGCGATCTCTAGACATACCAGTTCAGTGAAACAAATGTAAGCTATGTGATTAAAAACTTTTTTGTATAGCAAACCATGTAAACCTTCTTTCCTGATTTATATATATATATATATATATATATATATATATAATAAGGGTTGACGGATCCCAGCATATTTATCAATGCCAATACCGGTTGTATCTCAGCGCACTCAATGGGCAATGTAAGATACATTACCAGAGTATACACATAGTTATTTGCCTCACACAACACACGTAAAACGGGTGCCTATAATATATATATATATTTACATATACAAAGAGAGAGGAGGGGGGGGGAGACTATGGCTCAACTAACAGTACGTACACTTGCATACACACACACACACACACACACATATATACACTTTCCGTCATGAAGTTAGTTGCTAAAGGAGATTGTGTGAATAACTTTTTCAAGCCCCTCTAGACTAAGTGAAAAGCATTACTGGGTGAGGGTTAATGCTGCTAATGCTACTAATGCGGTCTATTTTCTCGATACTTTGCTTTAACCACTATGGGTAAAACCAATTTTAACGCTGAGGGAAAATACATTCTTAAAAGAATGCACTTCAAGAGAAGAAAGATTGTGGGGAAAGTGGATAATATGTGGCGATGGTACAAGGAGAGATGAACCGAGAGGATTTAGATGGAGTAGATACCGTTGTAATTATAGGGAAATGGACAGATGAATTACATTGCTCGGTGATGAACAAATGATTAAAGGCTGTTGATCAATGATAGTTTACTTTTAAGTCGGTTGCTTTTTCATGCTTGAGATCTATATGTGCGTGCGTGTTTTACAAATGCATTTACAAATGTATTAACTAGAACTGAATAAGATGAACATACGGCTTACACTCGCCTATACACTACATGGCAGAATGGTTATAAGGTTCGCTTCACTATCATTAGGTTCTAGGTTTGATCCCACTGCGTCTCATCTTGGGAAAGTGTCATTTACCATAATCTCGGGTTGATACGTGTCATATAAGTAAAATTGGGTAGACGGAAACTGTTTTGAAGTCTATCGGATGGCTTGTACCAGTAATTCAAATGGCCAGCCTTGTCACACATTGTGTCATGCTGAATCTGTTTGGTTGTGGAGTTATTTTTAGTTTCTTTCTTTCACAGAATATTTATTAAAGTATCACGGAAAACAAAAAAAATGCTTTATGAAAAAATGTGTGAGCGAGTGTCTAGACGTAAATGAGCCCGGGCTGTATTAAGCCATGGCCTGGGTCGTATTAAGCTATGGTCTGGGTCGTATTAAGCTATGGTTTGGGTCGTATTAAGCTGTGGTCTGGGTGGTTCAAAGCTATGGCCCAGGCCGTTTTAAGCCATGGCCTGTCCCGAAACTTGCATATATCTTGAAACCTCTCTAGAATTTCAAACTTTCACCCCACTACTAACAGCAGGTAACAGAGCCTTAGCAAAAAAAAAAGAACAAATGACCAGCCCGTCGTGCCTTTGGGGTCCCTAGGCATCAGCTTAGACAGCCATATGAATATTGCTCTGTAGTGGACCTTCAGTTTATTCTGTAAATTAGGCAAAGATTAATTTCATAAAATTGGGCGTGGGGTGGGATAAGCGGAACAGTGGTTGCAGTGACAACAGCAGTAACAATGAATGGACATCCGTCGGTTTCAACGCTGAGTGTTCCAGTTGTTCAACAACGGAGCAGCATGCTCCTGAAATTAACATGCAAGTGGCTGAGCCATCCACAGACATATGCACATCTAATATAATTCTCAGCGGGATTCAACATGACAAGGCTAGCCTTTCGAATTACAGGTAAAATTCATTTTTTGTTTTTTTTGTTCCGCCAAGTAGACGGGAACAACACTTCTAACCACTAAGCCACATGTCATCAGAGAAATAACAATAGTAGCCAGATAAATCCATAAAAGTAAGGCGGCGAATTGGCAGAATCGTTTGAACATAGCATTGAATGCTTTGCGATATTGGTTTCGTCTCTTTACTCTCTAAATATGCCAATACGGCGCCCCTACGACTCTTACAGGAGTTGCGCGACCATACGTACATACCAACATCTTGATAAAACATTGAGCAAAGATGAATAATTTATCCAATTATCAATGGCTATAGATAATTTTCTACGAAGATAAATAACTTACTAATATTCTTATGTGGACTTATTGTCCTTGAATGCTGAATATATTTTGGGTTTAAGAGGCAATCCAGTCTCTGTAGTGTAACCCAGGCATTGTTATACGTTTTGGTTATACAGTCGTTCTTCTTCTTCTTCTTCTTTTTCTTCTTCTTCTTCTTCACTCATTTATTCCTGGGAGGGTCATGGGGTAGAGTCCTCAAATATTCCTTCCAGCGGATCCTGTTAGAAGTAAGAAGTAACCGTCTCCAGTTGATCTGGTTGGACCCCCAAAGCGAGACCAGCCGGATGCAATCCAAGGAACTGTTTTGCAGCTGTCTTGCAAAGAATGGTATAAAACGTTGTTCGAACCTTAGTTCAGACAGGTAACATTGATGTATTATAGAAAGATATGTGTCTTTCAAAGATTATTTTAATCAGCTAATTACAAATTGAGCAGGGAGAGGGAGAGGGAGAAGGAGAGTCACTACACCCCAGTCTGAGCAGTGCCTCAGCCGCTCCCCGCGAGCAAAACGAAATTTGTGCCTTGAAAAGAAGGGTTATAAAGAATGATTTTTGGTGTAATGATTTACTTGAACAGTAAAATTCCGAAGCCAAGTTAGGGATCCGGTTTCAATTCTTAGTTGTAACCATTTAACTTCGTCGTTAACGTGTGTTGGATCTCCGTCGTGTCCGACGAGGAGTGTTTCCGTTGATTCGATCAACAGAACAGCTTACTCGTAAAGTTAGTGTGCAATTAGTTGAGCATTCCAAAGACACGTGTATCATTAACGTAGTTCTCATGAATAGTTAACGTGACAGGGTGTAACAAGGCCGACCCTTTGATTACCAATACAATTCATTTTTACCAGCTGAGTTGACTGGAGTAACTTGAAATAAAGTGTCTTGCTTAAGAACACAAAGTACTGCCTGAAATCGAACTCTCGATCGTTGATATTATTCCAAAAAAAAAAAAAAAAAAAAAAAACGAATAAAAAGACTCTGAAATTCACTTCCTTTCCTAAATATATCTGATAACTTACACCTATCTATATAAATGTTAATGAAATGAGATAATCGCCTATTCAGCTGTAATGAATTAGTCATTCTCAAGTAAAGAATTTACAATTCTCCATTGCAGAATTGACCAGTCGCTTGTGAGAGGAGAAAAGCAAATAAACAAATAGAACCCCCCCCCCCCCCCCCTCACACACACACACACAAAAAACCCCCTGAAATATACGACGTTTCAACAGCTGAGAAAGATGCACTTTTGTAGAAGAAATGGCACGAAGTGGGCGTCTATAAATTCCAGATCAGCTAGAGACTACAGAATTTACGCCAGTTATTTTATTTTATTTTATTTTATTTGTTTATTGTCATTCAGTTCAGTAGATAAGAGTTAGCAGTTGCTTTTTGAACAAATACCAATCTGCTCGGTTAAGTAGATAGAAGGATTAAGGAAAGGAATTAATTGAAACTCGTTATCGCTGCATGTTATCATGGTTGCTCAGATTAC
>CAXHJY010000708.1:110000-122500 GCA_964016885.1 Eledone cirrhosa
CTGTATAGATGCCTATTTTGTCACACCTTGGTCATGAATTCGTATTCTTTTCCAATAGATATTTTCCGCTCTATAAGGCTCACCAATATATAAGGCGTATCATTTAAAATCAGGACCACGCAACGGCGTGTAAGGCCAACCAGGAAAATGCTATCTTCTTTACTTTTAGTCTAGATCTATTACTTCTGTTAAAGCCGTGATTGATTACCATTGTATTATTTATACATAAGGCTCACCGGAGTATAAAGCGCAGAGCTGTTTTTTGATTAAATTTAATTATTTTAAGTGCAATTTATAGACCGGAAAATTCGGTAAGTTATTGTAATCATATTTCCAAACCTTCCCATTCACCAGTAACCATGCTAACGAATCTGGTGTCATCTCTCTCTGTATTTAATCACCTCTCTCTAACCTAACAGCTTCGTTACACGTCGTTATGCCCACACGGAAACGTTCAAGACTTTCCTCAAAAAAAGGTACAGCTACTGCTTTGAGACAACGAATTAGGCGTTCTCAGGTATGAGTTCATTCACAATTGATTAATCCTTTATGCAATATTCTCCCTTAATATTAGCAAGTACTGCGTTTATCCTAACTGTCACCACTTTTAAGCAACTACAACATTCTAATCGTAGTTATATTAAATTTATTGTCTTACCTTGATTCCCTTTTGTTCATGTTAGACTTTTCTCATTTACTATTGACACTGCCATTGGCTTAGCTAACCAGTAGAATTAATTAATTTTCTCTAGGAAACACCTGCTGAGCGCGAATCTCGACTCGCTGATAGACGTCTTTCCCGGCTGGTTGAGTCACCAACATCACGTACGACAAGGCTTGCTGATGTTCGCCTTCGTCGCCAACAAGTGCTGACGGAGGAATCACCAACATCCCGTCAGACGAGGCTTGAGGCTGTGGCAAAGGGCAATAACCCTAGATACAATTTTGATCAACTTTTTTTCACCTATAGCAAATTTACCGGGACAGGTTTTTAGCTACTCAAATCTACTTCAGAGATCACGCATTGATGTAAAAAATCAATAAAACTGAAGCGGGGCTCGACTTTGCGCAAAAAAACAAGGCACAGTTACACATGGGAAAACTGTTTACAGGAACGTCCTATATTCTTGAAAACTGTCACAAAAGACTCGCCATTATGCCGCGGTTAAGATAAAGGCTCTTTTAATTCTTCTTCTGCACATGTGAGCGCAAAAATTGTAAAAAAAAAAAAAAACCCTGAAAGTAATCGACATTTTCACCCTGCTTTAAATTAACTGAACATTCAATATCAAGCGATTTTGTCTTCCGTCAGTCGTGCAGAGAACAATTTCAACGATACACTGTGTAACTACAATTAATAAATTACACACCTATGTCTACTAACCTATTTTTTTTTCATTGAAGTTCGAAGTTTTGAACCTGTGATGCGCGGGAAGTAACTTTCACACATTCTAACAGACCAAAAGTCGACTTACACCCGGGCAACGCCGGGTACTTCTGCTAGTATATATATAAAATCAAGGTCAAGCAAATAGAGAAAAAGTTTTAAAATAAATTTCAAAACATTTTACTGTACTTACTACATGTGCCTTTACCGCGGTTTCTGATCCCAAAATAAACAGATAATCCAAGCGGATTTCCATATATATATATATATTTATATATATATATATATAAATATATATATTGGCCCTCCCCAAGTATAACAATATATATATATATGAGAAAAGGAAAAGAATGACTTTACTTGTAGTTCTAAACAATTTAATTTTATAATATTATAATTTTACAATTTTATTTTGTAGATCTAGTAAGTTCTTTGTTAACTTAGTGGGGAGATTTTTAAAAAGATTCCTGGTTAACTTTCCTGGAGAACTTTCTCGCATTCGTCGGTGGCGATTGTCAAACTGATTTCAGGTTGTGTTGTGATGTGTGATTCTATATATAAGAGATTTGGGTGTGTCTGGGGAAGGGGAATGTTAATGAGTGTGGGAGTGAAGGAGTGTTGAGGAATTAAAGCATATATATATACACTCAAGGGGTGAAAGAAAATAGTGAATAGTAAAAACATGATAATTGATTGAGAGTGGAGTTGGGAAGTGTTGGAGGGTGTTTAAGGAGTGTTTTAGAAAGTGCTGGTGAACGTGCCCTCCTGCTGGTTCCATTTCAATAGACAACCTTTGGGGAGTAAAATACTCGGAGACAATATATGGTGGATTGGCAGTATCGGTAGAGGGTCGGACGCCATGCTTTGACGCATGGAGTTACGGCCCTTGCCATTCTGAGTTCAAATCCCGCTGAGGTTAACTTTGCCTTTCATCCTTACGGGGTCGATAAAATAAAATACCAGTAATACACTGAGTAATTGCTGGCCTTGTGCCAAAAGTAGAAATAAATATATGTATGTATGTATGTATGTATGTATGTATGTATGTATGTGTGTGTGTGTGTGTGTGTGTGTGTGTGTGTGTGTGTGTGTGTGTGTGTGTGTGTAGCAATATCCGTAGGGTGTGAAAAGGGTAAAAGGAAAAGTGGTCAATCGGGAAGAAAGCAGAAATATTAAATCATTTATTTATGTTCATATATATTATTTATTGTTTAGCTACAACTTATTTAGAATTATGTTTTAGGTCATTGCGAGGCGTAATTTTCTGTTCGGCTTCGTACCCTTTCACTGGGTGTGCGCGTATGTTTGTTTGTGTGTGTGTATTCTTATGTGTGTGAATGTATGTGGGCATAAGTGTGCGAATATGTATGTATGTATGTGTTTGTATATGTGCGCTGTCTGCTTGTCTGCTGTGTATGTGTGGGGGTGCGTAAGTGCTTGTGCTGTGCGTGTAATGTATGTGTGTGTGTACTGTGTGAGTCTATGTGTGAGTTTTTGTGTGTGTGTGTATGCTTGTATGTGTGTGTATGCTGCATGTGTGAGCTGTGTGTCTATGTGTGAGTTTGTGTATGTTGTGTGTGTATGCGATAGCTGAAGTATATTAATCATATGAAACAGTTTCTGTTGAAATGAAATAAAAAAAAAGTTCTCTTTGATTTCCGTTCATTTAATTAGCTCGTTTAATTCCTCTCCCTCTCCCCTCCGCGATCTCTCCCTTACTCTCCCCTCTCTCCCTCTCCCCTCCTCTATATATCTCTCTCTCCCTTACTTTCCTCCTCCTTCCCCTTCTAACTCTCTCTTTCACACTCTCTATCTCTATCTCTCTCTCTCTCTCTTATAAGAGTCTTGCAAGTATCTAGGAACAATATTTGACAGATTCGATGCATTCTATATGTGACAATTTCTTCTGTTCTCTACCAACTAAATGCAAGAGTCATGCTTTTACTTCGACAGTTTCCTCCACAGCTGCCACTTAACTGACAATTCTACTTTTCAATGGCAATTTAAGTCAAGATTTAAAGAACTCAGCTGTAGGCATTCTGCTAGCATCCTGTAAAGAAAGCTAAGATTTTAAAGACACACACACACACACACACACACACACACACACACTGATATTTTTAACACACACACACACACACACGCGCACACACACTGATATTTTTAACACACACACACACATACATACATACAGACATTTTAAACATACATCCACACAAACGCACACAACTGATATTTTAAATATGCATTCATACACACAGATGCACACTACTATTTTAAACACAGACACACACACACTGATATTTTAAACACACATACATGCACACAGATACAGACACTGATAGTTTAAACCTATATACATACATAAGCACACATTTGCTGATATTTAAACATGCATACACACAGACGCGAAATACTTATATATATTTAAACATACACACAAACATACATTTATAAACATACACATATAAACATGCATGTATTCATATCTGGTTACATAGACATTATGTTATTTATTTGCTAATATTTTTCACCGAATTAAAAATTAAAAAAACGATTTTATTGCAAAGTTCCTAATTTAAATTCCATATTCTCAGACCTCCCAACCTCTAAAAACCCAAACCGGACGTACCATGAAAACAAAACTACCCCAAAACGGGGAGAAATGAGTCAAAATGGGGAGATTTTACAGAATGAAAGCTATACCCATTTTTGCAAGAGAAGACATCTCTCACCTCACCCAAAGTGGGTGGGAGATCTCTCCGTCGGATGGGGAGAGTTGACCGGTTTGTATTCTCCATAATGGTTTCTGATTGGGGAAAATTGTGGCCAGTGGTGGAAGAGTCGATTATACTGACCCCCGGGGGGGGGGGGGGATAAGAAATAAAGTCGACTTCGGTAGTAATTGAACAGAGAGACTAGAGAGGTAGGAAAACTCTACACCGTTGGCTGGGCGGTATAGCTCAGCTTTGCCGCGTGGACAGGATGTTGAAAGCTTTGCCGCAAAGAACTGCTAGCAATACCCGCTTTATCAGCCATTTCATGTCAAAAGGTTCTTCCTCAAACGTGATATCCATGTTCCGATTTGGTGAGGGAAAACGGTAGCCTGGGGACTGAGGACACTGCAGGACTCAAATATGAAGTTACACTTTGATTAATTAAGACAACAGCGAATACTTATATCGTTTATACAAAGTTGTTTTATTTTCACTAATACTAGCATCATGACCCTCCCCAGATATAACAATACATATATTTTCTCAAAAACATATACTGTATACATATATACATTTTGATTTATTTTTGTTTTTACTTTTTCTCAAATCGCTTCTCTCTTTAATGCTATATTTGTATTGTTTGAACATAAGCAATGTAATTGATCGTTTTAGTCGAAAGCATGTGTAGTGAATTCATTATTTTTACGGCCCTTGCCATTCTGAGTTCAAATCCCGCCGAGGTTAACTTTGCCTTTCATCCTTACGGGGTCGATAAAATAAAGTACCAGTAATGCACTGGGTAATTGTTGGCCTTGTGCCAAACGTAGAAACAATTATTTTTTTTATTAATACATTTATACATTTTTAGTGGTAAACGTATACTCTCAAAATTAATTGTGTCGTGGCGGGCAACACTTTAGTTTTATAATAATTATTAAGATGAGTTATATAAAACATACTCGGGGATTACCCATAAGATGAAGATGATGACGATGATAATTATGGTGATGGGGGCTTTCACGAGAGATGGAAGGTAGGAGGCTAAATTAAGTGCAAGAATTACTGGAACTGGAACAGTGATGATGCAGCTTCAGCATTCGGTCATCAGATGAAGGGAGGGAGGGAGATGTAAAAGCCAAACTCGCTATCTTCAATTCGGTATTTGTGCCAACCCTTAACTATGGTCATGTCATAAATCTTGACTAATGACCGAAAGAATACGATCTCGAATATAAGCGGCCGAAAAAGTGTTCCTCCGAAGAGTTTCTGAAGTAACGTTACTTGATCGAGTGCATAGTTTAGCAATGAAGGAGTCGATACAGGTAGAACCATTACTTCTCCGAAAGGAGAGATCACAGCTACGATAAAATGGATAAGTGGTCAGAATGTCTATGGAAAGAATTGCTGGACAGATATTCCGAGCAAAACCAGCCGGAAAGGGACCCCGGGAAAGACCCCAAACAAGATAAATATTAACTCGATTGGTCTCACTTGGGGATCCAGTCGGTTCAATTGAAGACATTTTCACCTGACAGAACACCTACGAACTTCTTCTTCTCGTGAGAAGAAGAAGAAGAAGAAGAAGAAGAAGAAGCTACTTCCATTCTACAGGGTTCGTCAACGGACACCGACAAAGACACAGAGCGAAGACGAACGTAGCATGATTTGAACACAGAAATGTGAAACAGTACATCGTTACGTTGTGTATATTTTATGAAACACTTGTGTCATGATAGACGAAGCTGGCTAGAACAAGATGAAAAGAGAAGTCGACCCTGTCTGAGTTTGAACTGAACACCATGAGCAGTGACGTCAGAAGACCACTTTGAAACTAATAGACAAACTATCAACATCATCTATCTATTTATCTATCTATCTACCTATTTATCTATTTATCTATCTATTTCTCTCTCTCTCTCTCTCTTTTATATATATATATACACACACACAATAGAGTATAATTATCAGAAGAAGAAATAAGACACTGTTTATCACTTGGGTCAATTATAATAAAGAAGGTTTTATTATAGTTTTTTTATCCATCTGACAAACAGTGTCATATTAGTTCTGACAATTATACTTTATTGATAGTATTCTTATTAAATAATTGTTTCTACTTTAGGCACAAGGCCAGCAATTACCCAGTACATTACTGGTACTTTATTTTATCGACCCCGTAAGGATGAAAGGCAAAGTTAACCTCGGCGGGATTTGAACTCAGACTGTAAAGGGACGTAACTATGCTAGAAAGCATGGCGTCCGACCCTCTACCGATACTGCCAATTCACCATTAAATAATGGAAAAGAAATATACATAAAACAAACTATCATATTCTGTATACCCAAAGGCATGTATACATGTATGCATGAATGTATATATGTATGTACTTATATATGTATATATTATGTATGTATGCACGTATGTATGTATGTATGTATGTATGTATGTATGTATGTATGTATGTATGTATGTACATAGATATATATCTGGGTACTCATGTATGTATGTATGCTTATGAATAGTTATATATATATATATGTTTATATATATATTATAATATCTATCTATCTATCTATCTTGATAGAGTAAGACACGCTTCACATCGACTCCGCTATTCCATCGGGATTTACCCTTACTATAGTAAGTACCAGATAAATTTTTCAGTGCAACACATTTGGAACACTAACCCTTGTTATTTAGGGAAACATTTTTACATTTACCCCCTTTTTAGGGGGTAAAATAAATATCTATTTTGCTGTAAAATTTCTTTCTTGGCAGCATGGAGGAAAAGATGGCAGACATGTCTGCCATTAGCTCTGCCACGCCCCCCAAGTCTGAAGAACAAAAAATAAATACAAAATTAGACAACGAAACAAACAAGGAAAATGAAAAAACAAATGTTACGGAAAATGAGCAAACGGAAAACAAACAAACAGAAAATAATAATACAAATAACAACAAGGCAACTTTCGCCCAGAAAACAAAACAGTCCATAACATATACACCAATAGACTTAACTGCCGCCAGAGAAAAACTGGCCGAAGCAAATAAACACATTGTTTTGGGGGAGAACGGAATGTTTTCCATTAACCCCCCCCCCCCCCCCCACCCCCCCACCCCAGAATTCAAGAAAGCGAGAACAGAGAGCACAGTTCTCTTCAGAACAATATTAAACCAAACAAGAAAGCCAGCACAGCCCAGCCAAATGGAGATAGAGTTGGTCCTAAAAGACTATATGAAGAATATTCTCTTCATACGAAAGGACCGACTCTATGGCAGCATTTCGGTCTTAACAAAAGACAAGGAAACGGCGCAGAAGCTTTCCCTAAGCCCACTCTCATCGACAACATACAGCTTCTATCCCTCCTACATGAGTAGAAGAACACAGAGAGTAAAAGTACAAACAATGCTGCCCACAATGGACTTCTGGTGGGCTATTGCTGGCTTCATAGACATGGGAGAGGACACAGTGCTGTCAATGGGGAAGGCAACTGGAGATGCGTTCCTGGGAATGGGCCTTGACCTACTAGTCCAAATGAGGCCCGAAAGAGTGGCACAAATCCCGGATCGCATCTGGCTGGATGACCTCACCCCAATAGATATAATTGTAGAGGGGAGAAGACCAGCATGCTATTTATGCACGGAAAGGGGACACGTTAAGGCTAACTGCCCGAAACGTATCCCCCAAAAAGGACTATTGCCCACACCCACCACAAACAGTACACCAACACCACCCACCTCCAAAAATACACTAATACCACACACAGCAAACAAAATACAGACACCACCAACCACAAGCACAACACAAACATCACCACCACCAGCACCAAACACAAGCACGACACAAAAATCACCACCACCATCACCAACCAAAACACAAACATCACCACCACCATCACCAACCACAAGCACGACACAAACATCACCACCACCACCACAAAACGCATTCCAAACAAATAATAAAAAAAAAACAGCAACAAATCTACCCCTCCCGCAAAAAAAAAAACAACCAGACACGACATCCCTCCCACCTAGCGCTGAAGAGTTTCCCCCAACCTCTGAAGAAGAAGGAGGAGAAGCCTTCAGACAAGTTAAAAGAAAAAAAGAAAGCACACACCCAGCACACCACAAATAACCCACACACAAACACCAACTCCAATCAAAAACACCCCACCCTCAACAAACAAAAATAAATCTGCGCCTCCCCTCTCCGAAACATTGACAGCATCACAAAAAAAGACATTGCAATACACATATATAAATAAAGAAAACAAAAAACTGTTTAAATTAATAAACAATAGCCCTTTGGTGCAGACCGAAGGGCCAAACTTTATCTCAACAGAGAACTTCACCCATTTAAAAATGATAAAGGTCCCTCTGGACCTTTATCGTTCCTTAAAAGAACAATTTAGACAGGACGTGAGCCCCCCCCCCCCCCTGTTTAAAACCGTTAAATCGCGTCCTCTTGAAAGATTTCCCCATAACCTCCCCTCTCCCTGACACAACTCCAAACACCCCAACCCCACCACACTCGGGTACCCCCACACCACCACAAAACATCCCTCCACCCAACACACCTGACGCCATGGAAATTACACAACCCGGAGAGGTAGGTGCTTTTCTTTCTTCACTTTCAACACCAAAATAGATCAATTGAGAGTTGGCTGTTTGAACGCGCGTGGCCTGGGCTCAGCTTGGAAGCAAGCAAAGCTACTAAGTGACCTCAGGTTACGAAGTATAGATGTGATGGTTGTTTGCGAGAGTCGGATCAGCAGCGTGCGACAGCTGGCTCCCGCCTTCGATGACTTTGAGATGCACGCATCTCTCTGTCAACCCGGAGGCGGGGGGGAGGGGGGGGGAGTTGCCGTACTGCTGGATAAACGTCTGGCTCTCGACGTACAGATTGTTCACTCGGACCCGGGGGGTCGATTACTGGTGCTGGACGTCGGAGGCGGTGAAGGCGGGGCTTTCAGACTGGTCGGTCTTTATGCCCCCTTCGGGGCTGAAAGAGCCGACTTCTTCCAGCGTCTGGAAACTTTTCTAGGAACGTCGCGTTCCCTGCTTTTAGTGGGGGACTGGAATGGAATCCTAGATGCGCGTTGGGACTATGCAGAGGCATGTCCCGATAGAGGGGGGTGTAGCAGCCTCAAGGGGTTACTCGATCGATTCGACCTGGTCGATAGGTTTCGACTAGATTGTCCAACTGCGCCAACCTGGACCTGAGAAAACCGCAGTGGACAATCTAGATCGTACCTAGATAGGTTTTTGGTTAGGAGTAAGGATAGGGACGTATTTAGTTGTCCAGAATTGATCATGGTTGGCTATTCAGATCACAAATTAGTGACCTGCGTGGTCAACCTTGATAGAACGCATAGACAGGGTCCCGGTTACTGGAAGATGAACTTGTCCTTGCCGGCAAAGAAAGATTACAGGAACCGGATTAGTAGCTTAGTTAAGATGCGGTTGACGGGAGCGATCGTCAACAGTAGGTGGTGGGTATCTCTAAAGAGAGAGATTAGAGTAAGTTCGATAGGTTACAGTAAGGAACTAGCGGCGAATAGAAATAGGAAGGAAACGGAGTTAACAGATAAACTAGAAGAGGCGATTAGGAGCGGAGACGTAGCCAGAGTGTTAGCGGCGAGAACGGCGTTGAGCCAGTTCTTTGACGCGAAGCACGAAGGCTGCGTTGTCCGAAGTAAAATACGTGCTTTAGGAAACGAGGGGACCAAAGCTGTTAGCTGGGCCCGCGTGACAGAAGCCAAGAGTGGGATTAAATCCACCATTCGGTCTTTGCGAGACCAGGATGGACGGGTGATCCTTGAACCTGAGCGGATGTGCGAGGCCTTTCAAAGGCACTTTGCTCGACTGTTCGGAGGAGGCGGGGGGCCGGACGGGGATGTGGACTTCGGTCCATACCTCGACGGTCTACCGCGTCTTTCGAGCGGCGAAGCGGAGTGCTGCGAAAGGCCAATCACAGCCACTGAAATCGGGGAAGCGCTCAGCCAATGCAGCAGACGCAAATCTCCGGGTCTCGATGGTCTACCATACGAACTTTATTTAGCTATGCCGGTCTTGTTCTCCGAACTCCTCGAGGCTGTCTATTGCAACTGGCAACAGAACGGGAGAATTCCCTGTTCTGTGACCAAGGGCGTGGTCACGCTAGTGAGGAAGGACGAGAGCAAGGGGGACGACTTAATTAACTTTAGGCCCGTAACTCTGCTGAATGCAGAGTTACAGATTTTGGCCAAGGTGTTGGCGAAGAGGTTGGCGCTTGTGGTGGGTGGTTTGGTGGGAGACGCGCAGACATGCGCTATCCCGTCCAGGTCCATTCACGACAACCTCCACCTCATGCGATACATCATAGAGAGGGTTGGCAACGAACCCGGCTTTGGTGGGGCCCTGATCAACTTGGATCAATCTAAGGCGTTCGATAGGGTCGACCATGGTTACCTGGATGCGGTGCTAGCGGCGGCGGGCTTCGGACCCGTTTTCAGGGGCTGAATTTCTGCCATGCACAGTGGCAACATCTACTCTAGGATTAAAGTAAACGGCTACCTCTCGGAGCCGTTTCAAATCACCCGGTCCATCAGACAGGGGTGCCCCCTCTCCTCCCTTCTGTACGTATTGACGCTCGAGCCACTGCTGCGGAAGTTGGAGTTGCTGCGGGGCATACCCCTGGAACCGGGATTGCACAAAGCGGTCTCGGCCTATGCCGAAGACGTAACAGTAATGGTGGCGGACGACTCGGAAATCGGGGCGATCGCCACCCTACTGGAGGAATACGAAAGGCTGACGGGGGCTAGGCTGAACCGGGACAAGTCAGTCGGTTTGCAACTCGGAACGTGGAGGGGCAAACCGATGCCGTTAGACGGTGTCGTCGGGCGGTGGACGGAGGGCCCGGTGAAGCTGCTCGGGGTCTGGTTCGGACCGGACCTCCAGGTGGAGAGAATTGGGGCGAGGTGACGAGCAGGGTGTTTGCGCTGACCCAGAAGTGGGCCAAGTGCAAACTATCACTGAAAGGTCGGGCGGAGGTGACGAACGCTTACATAGCGTCCGTCATCTGCTACCGCCTGACCGTCGTGCCTTGCCCCAAGGAAAAGATCACCATCATGGAACGCATGCTCTTCCAGTTCCTCTGGAAGAAGCGGCCTCCCATGGTGAGGAGATCCATCTGCTGCCAGCACCCTTCGAAAGGAGGGCTGGGTATGCCGTGGCTGTTGATGCGTAGGCACGCATTGAGGCTACGGCATCTACAGGTATTCCTCACCGGTCAGCCGGTGTGGGCCCCGTTTGTGAGGCGAGCCTTCCCACAGCTCGTCTCGCTCACCGAGCTGCAATCCTGGGTGAAGCAAAGACCGAGAAAACTGGGCAACTGGCACACCGAGTGTGCCCAGGCGCTCATGGCTATCTGGCAAGTGGAGAATCCACCTCGACATTCTATAGAGGGCTGGTGGCTAGCAGGGGCGACGACACCCTTGGAGAGTCGCTAGGCATGGAGGAGGACGAACTGGCCAGCCTGTTCGGTAGAACCTTCGGCCCGGGACCCATGGACAACTTCCAGAGGTCCCTAGCCTGGCAGTGTTACCGGGGGGCTCTGCCCGTTCGAGAAAAGCTTTGCAGACACGGGCGCCCGGGCAGGGATCCAGCGAAAAAGATCTGTCCCAGATGCGTGCGCGACGAGGAAACCGTTGCGCATGCACTGGTACACTGCCCGGGCGTTGCCGATCTGTGGGGCTACGTCGAACGACTGCTGTCGCGTGTGGCGCCGATTCGATTAACCGCCGAGTCTGTGGTGAACATCAAGCCGCCTCCTCCCTTCAGAAATGAAGCAGAGGCGGTCTTTCTGTGCGTAATAGCCATGATGAAAGAGGTTGTGTGGTGGACGCGCCTGAAAGGTCTGAGGTCGGGTGACTTTCTCTCCGGCCATCACCTGGTTTACTTCTTCCGATACCACTTCGGAAGAAGGATCAGGATGGAGAGAGAAGTGCTTGGCCCCAGACAGTTTTATGAAAGGTGGGTGAAAGAAGCGAGAATGGCTCGTGTAAATGGGCCTTCTCTCTACATTGTTCTGTAGGTGAAGAAGTGAAGAGGAAAGGGGGAGCGCCTCCTCTCTGGGCTTCCCCCGCGAAAAGGGTTGCACACTTTTCGGGGGTATGTGCAATCCCCAACACGCCCCCTCCCTTTTGAGGACTTTTTATTATTATATTATTATTGTTATTCCTTTTTTTCTTTACACGATTTATGTAAACTCCCCCCCCCCCTGTGTATTTGTCCCCTTCTTTTGTGCCCTCGTGGCAAATAAATAGAAATCTATCTATCTATCTACCCCCCTCTCTCTGTTTCTCTCCATTGCTCTATCTATCTGTATGAATGTATGTAGGTGTGTGTGTGTGTG